>VRLP01007902.1:5000-17500 GCA_009660295.1 Lophius piscatorius | reverse complement strand
AGGCGCCCTCAGAATGACATCCATGTTATTCTTACATCGGCGAGTGGGTGGGATAAATCAGACAGAAGGTGAGTATTTGTCTTTATCGTTGAAAAAGTTGTAACTGGGTCAGAGAATCTACAGAACCGCCGGGGTCGTTGGGTTCCCCCAGTCTGCACCAGGGGGGTCCTGAAGACTCGGTAATGCACGTAGGGGGTGAAGAGTAGCCGTGTTGTCTGATCCCACAGATGAGCTGTTGTTGCATTCCTGAAGAAGATAAATCTGGGTCCGATAGAAGAGGTGTCAGAACCCACGGTGCATCACAGCAGGCGGAGCTTATCTACAGACCGGTCAGAGAGCCGGTACTGACCCCCGTCTCCGTCTCCTCAGCATCCAGACCGGACCACAGAGCGAGGGAGGAAGGCGGGCTGGTCTGAAGGATTACGTTATCTCTTACATCATGTGGATGACGCGGCGTGTGGCGATGGACTGAACCCAGCTGCATTGTGGGAAGGTGAGCAGTGTGACGCCGAGAAACCTTACTGCGACACCGGGCTGAACACGGCTGCTGCATAGAATTGGTGCTGTGGACTCTAAATTCCACAGATCTGAATCCATCTGACCAACAAAGAAGTCCGATCCATGGAGATCTTGCTGCGTAGTTTACTTTAAGTGCTCTTATTTTGAAGGACTACGTCGGAAGTCATCTTGGTCGTCATTGTGTATGTGTTCTGACTTGATTAAATGAACGTACATCCAGTCCTCCACTCTGTGTGTTTCTTAAAAACACAGCTGGCTGTGGGTGGGGTTGTGCGGGGGGGGTGGAGTTTGTGATTGAGGTGGTTTTAATGAGGAATATCCCCAAATCCACTCCACGTCTTACCCCGACCAAAAGCCCGTAAAGAATGCGATAAGACTCTGCTCTGTAAAACGCTGACGCTCTTACAACAGAAAAAACCCAGCCAGTAGAAAATGGAAACCCGCCTCCACCCCGGGCCTCCACCCCGGGCCTCCACCCTCTGATAGAGGATGTCGACGGTGCGAGACGATCCGTATGAATGAATGAATGAGGAAAACCCGGAGCGCGAGCGGAGAGATGTGATTATTCATGTGCCGTACAGCTCATGTATTAACCATTCCCCGAATTTACACATCAAGGCTGGAAATGAATTCCAAACAGATTTTTGACGCGGTCCGACACGAGACCTGATTAAATGATGAGGACGAAGACGGGGAACTTGGCGGGGAAGAAGGAGGAGTGGAGTGGAGTCACTCTGATCGTGTGTCTTGGTATTAATTATTCAAGGCTGATGTTAGACATTGACAGTATGACGCCTTTAAAGTCCAAGATGTCCCAAAAACTTTTCTGTCCCCATTGTCCCGCCGTTAGACTAAAGGGCAAAGTTCAAAGCTGCTCGCCGACTCCTGGTTTTAGAGTTTATAGTCTGAATCAACATTTAGTTTGTGAGTTACCCAGCCGGTAGAACAAAGACTTTCCTCTCTGATCCAGAGACACGCCTCACAAGTCCGAGTCGGTTATGTATGTTTTTAATATCTGACAATTAACATCTTCATATTTGAAAAGTTTGATGGTGTTCTGTTTTTATTGTTTTTGCAAAAGGCCGACAGAGTGATGGACTAGTCTGTCAGGTCTAGTCAGGTCTAGTCTAGTCAGTCAGGTCTAGTCTAGTCAGTCAGGTCTAGTCTAGGTCTAGTCCAGTCAGTCAGATCTAGTCAGGTCTAGTCTAGTCAGTCTTGGTCTAGTGTAGGTCTAGTCTAGTCTAGGTCCAATGGTCTAGTCTAGGTCCAATGGTCTAGTCTAGGTCCAATGGTCTAGTCTAGGTCTAGTCTAGTCTAGGTCCAATGGTCTAGTCTAGGTCCAATGGTCTAGTCTAGGTCCAATGTTCTAGTCTAGGTCTAGTCTAGTCAGTCAGGTCTAGTCCAGTCAGTCAGATCTAGTCAGGTCTAGGTCTAGTCTAGGTCTAATCTAATCAGTCAGATCTAGTCAGGTCTAGTCTAGTCAGTCAGGTCAAGTCTAGGTCTAGTCAGGTCTAGTCAGTCAGGTCTAGTCTAGGTCTAGTCTAGTCTAGGTCCAATGGTCTAGTCTAGGTCTAGTCTAGTCAGGTCTAGTCTAGGTCTAGTCTAGTCAGGTCTAGTCTAGGTCTAGTCTAGTCTTTAGTAGACATTAGTCTTTTAATAGACACTAGACATTAAAGGCTCTTACACGGCTCAGATATTCTTTTGTTTCTAGCTGCTAGCATTAGCTTCAGTTTAAATGAACAGCCTGGCAAAAGTTCAAACATATAAAAAAGTTAGTGTCCCAATGACATTTTTAAATCCTTAAAACAGAGGATCGGTTTGTTGATCTTATGTTCTTCTGTGTTCTGGTCAACAACGTCTCCCTTCCAAAAGCTCAACCCTCTCTGCCAGCGTCCGCTAGCTGCTTAGCTAAAGGTCGGCGGGGGCTCCATGCAGGTCGATGAGGTGAAGACGCTGAGAAGCGGTCGTTATGGCGATGATCCGGAGAGCGAGACAAGACGGTAACACGGCGAGTGAAGCAGAGAGCTGCTGATGAAACCTCCTGATCTTCATCTGTGTCTCCTCACACATTCTGCTGTCTTGTCATTACAAATACAGCCTCTTTTTGTTGTTGCTTATTTTCGTGGGCCGTCGTTGGCAGCAGGCCAAACTGAAACGCTTGGACTTTTTCTTGTCTTGTGTGGTTCATTATGCTGCTGGATTCAATCAAGACACTGCTGAAGTCCAACTGGCAGGATTCCCTGAAGTGGCACGAAAACCAAACACAAAAATAGAGACAAAGAATCTCAGCAAATCAACAAACCCGATTTGCAATAAAGTCACTCCTCACCGGCTCTGGGCCCAGAACTCTTACGGCTCTGCTCAACGAAACCCAGATACCGTGAGTCACCGCGGACATCCATCATGGCTGAGTGTCACACTCTGGACAACACAGGACAATAAAAACAAGTTTCCTTTGACCTTTTGACCTCTCCCTCTCCCTCCAGTGATTATAGGCCTTCAACATACACTGGTACCGGTACTGGTACCAGCAGTCTACCTTTATGTATCCATGTGTGTCCAGTAAAGTTCTGAATATTTTCTACCCATGTTTGCTCTATTTTCGGTCTTAAATGTTTTTTTGGTAGATTTATATACGGCGCTGACCGTGGTCCTGAAATAGTTTGAAGAGTCGGTGTTAACGAGACTCAGAAAGTGTTTCAGGGATCATTTTAAAACTTTACACCCGCATGGACCTTAGTGTGAGGTAGAACAGGAGTGATGTTGAGAAAAGTCTGGGTTTTTTTTTATATTTTCCGACACTAGGGGGAGCTTTACCTTCAAATGTTTTCAGGCCATCATTTCTCAACCATTAGTCCGATTCAGTCTAAAGTTGGTGCAAATTAATCAAGTAGCAAGTATCGATATATAGAAATCATATTTTACTCTAATAGTTTTATTTTACAATTTAGGGCGAGTCTTTTTTTTTTTTTTACGTTGACATGTCTGGGAATCTAAGAGTTAGTGTAAACTAGATGAATCTGGGAGTGTGTAGTGTGTGTAGTGTGTGTGTGTGTAGTGTGTGTGTTTACGGGAAAAGTGTGCAAACGTGTATTTAGTTTATTTCTAGTTCTTTCTTTTACAGAATACATAACTAAATGGGATTTCTAAATATAGCTACCTGAAGGAACCTCGTCGTGTGAAAGGCTACCGGGTACGGGGGCGAGGGCGGAGCCCTGAGGGACACCACAGGTCAAATGGGCCATTGAGGATTACGTAGATTCAATTTCAAATTTGCAAATTATTTCAGGATTGCAATTTGAAATAAGTTGCAAAATGGAACTTACCTGGAGGAAAAAGCACCAATCAGCTGTTTGACCCCCGTACGTTATACACGAATGTTCGGATTCGGTATCCGGTATGTTTTACACCAGCGGTAACCTCTCTCCAGGAAAAGTGTCTTATTTCAGCCTTCTGTGAAGGTTCCTCACCGGGGAGAGTATTAAAATATCTGAAAATGAAATTGGGAGCAGCCTCCAGCTTCCTCCCAGGAATACAACTTTCATTTCTCCTTTTTTTCTTTTTTTCCACAGGATAGCTTCCTGTCCAATCCACTCCTATCACACGTTCAAGCTCGGAAAACCCTGCCATCATATTTGTAACAGAGCAGTTCCACTTGAAGATGTAACGATTCCAAACGTCCCCTCTAACAATACAAGGGCGACGCATTAAGCCGGGGAGGCTGTGGCTGCTGAAGGGTCAAATTACTTTTACTCATTCTGGATGCACCAAGCGCAAGAGATTTCAATTTCCTTCAAATATTCTCATTACGGAGATGACGGCTGCCAAAGGGGTCTCAAACCTTGGTGCAATTACGTCTTCAAAAGGAAAAAGCTCAATTATAAGAGAATATCTAATTATTACTCGGCTCCTATTTGAAATTCGGCTCAAATGAAAGGAAAATGAGAGTCTTATCATCCACTTTAGGCGTCTCGCAGCTCCCGACTGTAGAGGGAAGACCTGTCACGGCTCAGAACCTCGCTGAGAACGAGCGCAGAACAAGATATGACGGTACGGACCGCCGTCCTACAAAGGAGCGCCGATAACTCTGAAGGCGCGAAACAAAAGCTCAAGTGTCATGAATCAGAGGCGCCATCGTGCCTCAATAACAAAAACAAATTATCGGGACCGACCGCCGCGGCCGCCGCGGCCGCCGCCTCCTTTTCCGGGCAATGTAGCACATCCAGACCCATTTCCTGAATAATCAAACTGCAGCCGGTGGAGGTCCACCTATCACCAGCTTTGATCTTTCTTTTACATGGCAGCCATTTCCATCACAGCAGCCGTGTAATTTCCCAGTGGGTGACGGGCACCGCCGAGAAAAGTCCCACTGTAATGTACGTTGGAGCGGCGGTTCGTAAGTTGGAAGACCCCCTTTGTGGAAAGAATTTGCATTCAAATGATTGAGTCGGAGATTGGTTCTACCGGTTCTGGGATCAGGAGTATCTCCTGTGGGTTCCCAGCGCCGGTTAAGTACAGTCTTTATAACCTTGGAATTCTCACGGCTTCTGGTGAAAGATCAAACTTGGTTTTGATTCGGATTCCTCCGAACGGAACAGAACTCCGGATGAGTCCGGTAGCACCTCAGAACTCTTCAGAAGCTGTTCTGACCAACAGAACCTGACCCGTTGTGAAGCTCCGGACGCTGAAGATTCCTCACAAACAGCAACGACAAACCCCGAGTGATACTTTACCTCATCCCATCATACTTATGTTGATTACATCGTGGAGTTAAATCAGTTTTTTTCGCGTACCAAGACCAACAGTCCAGAAACAAGAAAGTTCTGCTGAAGTTAGTTTTCATTAGGTTTGAGGCTAAGGCTGCGCAATTAATCAGAATCCGGGTCACTCCCTTAGCTTGACATGACTGAGTGAGCATCAGAACTTTAGAATGAGTGCCCCAGACTTTGGACGCTCTGCTGTAAAGCAAATCAAGCCCTCCCTAAATTATTAACTGGGCAAATAAAACTTCCCTGAACCTGTCTGCAAAAAACTTCCTGAATGCAGTACTGATGAGTAACGGTAACGTCAAAAGAGTTTTACTGATACACAAAAGATAGCAGACGGTTGATAGCAAAATCAAATGTCCGCAAGATCAGGATCAGGATCAGGATCAGGATCAGGATCAGGATCAGGATTCAAGGAAACTGATTTTAACCGAGACCAAAGCGCTTTAAAGTTTTGTCTCCACAGCAAAGCAACAAAACTCACTCTGAGTATCTCTCAGATACTCGGTAGCCGCTCATCTCCTGCGCCTTCCACTTCAGCGTCTCCGTTCAGCCCACTTTTACCCCAGCTCCACCCCCAAAGAAACATATAAAGAATCAAAGGAACTCTTGAAACTGAGACAAACAGCTCCACCCCCCAAAATTAACATCAAAGGAATCAAAGGCACAAAGGCAGCAGTACTTTAATCACCTCTAGGAAAGGCCTAAAACTCCTTCTGGGTCAAATTCCATGCGACTCCATCCTTTAGTTTTCCGTAATCCTTCTCCTGAACAGACCGACAAACGCAGAGGAGTGAAACCTCGACCTCCATGGTGGCGTTAATAAAGGCTTCAGGAAAATGGGGTTACGTGCTTTTAATAAAAAACATCCGAGGGAAATAGAGATGGGTCTCAGAACCACCGACACTGACCCAGAACTGACATTAAATCTGTTATAAATAATAATCTGGGTTATAATCTCAGATCTGAACAAACTTTTAATTATAGGATCAACTTTTTTGCTGCTAAACCGGGTTTAAAGTGTCAAAAAGAGACGCAGTGAGACTTTTGACGCAAAATTGACGTTTTGATCCCTCCAGGATTATTCAAGCTCCTCCTCCTCTTCGACGGGCTTCGATCGTGGTTTTACCTGACGCCGCCGCCGCCGCCGCCGCTGTATAGAGGCGTCGGCGCCGACGTACGGTAGTTCAGGAGCGTGAACCCTGAGGCATTGACTGACAAGGCCGTAACAATCAATCCCCCAGCATGCTGTTCAGAGGCAATACGTGATCCGAGCCTCCGGAGCCGAGCTCCAAATACGTCGCTGCAATTTACCGACGCCATGAAATCCAATTAAAAATGCACTTGGACATTGATCACCTGATGCACACGGATAAATTGTTGCTTGTGACTCTGTTCAGCCCGGGTCCATTCGCCTTCCCCCCGCGGGCGAACCATATAACGCTATTGATCTGCGAGCCCACTCTCAGATCCATGAAAACTCATTAAACATCCTCTCGGTGTTCCTGCGTTCGTTTACGTGACTCGAAGCGGAATCCGCCCAGCCAGAAAACGACTCCGGCACCGCTTAGCCCACCAATAACCTCCGAAACCCCCGCCGCTGATCCGCAGCGTTAATGAAGGGAGTTGATGACGAGCCATTTACATAAATGTTCTACTCATAAACAAATGAGGTCCAGAGAATATGAAGCTGAAACCAGGTTGAATAACGGGAACCAGCCGTTAAAGCGAGGAAAACGTTTGACTCCAAATATGTAGAAAAGGTCCGGAGAAATGTTATTTATACCTTCTCATTTCACACTCCTGCAGCCGAGAAGACACGACATGCTATCTGAAGCCGTTGGACGCAGAGAATGGGGAGAAATAAATTGAATGCTGCTGCATGAGATGCATCTGTATGCAAAATCGCAAAGACGGCCCAGAGACGGAGCTTCAGGCGGACAGTCGGGCGTGAAAACCGGAATGAGTTCTGCGGGTCGGAGGTGAGCGATGGCTGCTAATTTGTCAGAGTACTGGTCCACATGAACGACCCGGACTCTGAGTTCACATCAGCGGCGAATCATTTCCTCAGAGGGAAAAAAAACATCACCAGACCTACGATATATAACCGCCGAAAAGTCCCCAATCCCCTGCGTTGTACAAGAGATCCACCTGATGGAAAGTCTCAAACTGAGCGAGAAGTAATGTCTGAAAAACGGCAATGATTGTGAAAAAAAGTCATGCTCTTTAAGTAAAATATATATATATATATATATATATATATATATATATAAATAAAAGACAGATCTCCCTGAGTCGATTCATCTGCAAAAAATTTGGGCTAAATCGGATTATTATGGATCCGAAAACATTTAGAGATAAAGCTCCCCCTAGTGTTGGAAATATACAACTGACATTTCACAAATCAAACCAGTTCTTCCTCACACTAAGGTCTATTTAAGTATAAACTTTGAAAATGATCCATGAAGTATTTTTGGAGTTATCGCGTAAACGCGGCGATGAAGATTCCATCGTAACTCAGACTTTTCAGGGATGTAAAAACCCGACTTCCGTAAAACCTGGTCTCCTCTAACCTTTTCACCTTTCCGGGGTCAAAGCCCACCTCATCTATCATCCCTCTTCCTTTACGTGTCCAAACAGACGGTTCCACTCTCCGTACTCTCTCTGTCACTGTGAAATTTTTCACACTTTGAAGTCATTGATTTCCGTTTCCTGTTTAAGTGAATATCCACAAACGTGTCCCCTGTAGAACTCCAGGGTTCCGGGACCACCCGCTCTTTGCTGGGTCTGCAAACACCCACACGGGCCGATCTGGCATTGATCATCGGACCTCCAAGCCTCCGACTCTGGGGAAAGCTATTTGTCAAGGTGATATTTCTTTTTTGCCACAGGAAACGGTGGCGGGACCAGTTGGGTTTTCCATCTTGTGGTCCCGGAGTCTGACAGAAATCTTTTTCAGGCCACTGTTTTATCTTGACATGACTGAGCGATATTGACTTTAGAATGAGTGCGCCAGCCTTCAGTCGCTTTGCTGCAAAGCAAGTCAAGCCCACCTGACACCACAGCCTGGCCAATCACAGCCGTCGCTGAACCTTCCAGATGGGAAAACGTTGGTTTTTCCCATCCGGTGGTCTCAGGGTCCGTCAGATACCTCTCCGGGGGCTAAATCAGGGTCCTAAAGCGTGGCCACAAAATAAGTAAAAGAACATTCCATCTCGCCGAGACGTCGGGGGTAACGGCGTTTTAACAAAGAAAAGTCCGGCACATTGTGGAAGCCAGTCCCCCTGCTCCTCCTTCCTGCGGACCCTTTGCTGCGGCGTCCTGCTGAGCTGGAAGCATTTGTGAAGACACGGCGAGATGTGAGGAAGGAGCAGGAGAGTGAATGAAAGCCCCGGCGTTTGTTTTGATCATGCTGACACCGGGTGCCCAATTATGGAGACATGGGCTGTCTAAGCAGCGAGGCCCTGCACCTCTCGGTGGGAGGTGGCGGGAGAACGGGAGGGCTGCTTGTGGGTAGGCGAGGCTACCGCAGTGCCCCGCTACTCCCGCGTGCTCTCAAGATGTTCCGCATTTCCCCCCTCTAATTGGCAGATGGCCTCGGTTGCGCGATGATTTAATGGCCTGCGTGTGTGTTTATTCCCGCCTGAGTCAGCCATTAGCAGGGACATCTGTAACGAGTTGGCCGGGCGCACTGCTGAGAGCGAGGTGAGAGCGACGCTTTCCGATGGCGGGGGGACGGGGGGGTGGGGGGGGGGTGGAGTGCGGATCGTGATGGACTTGGGCGCTCATCAAAGCACTCTGAGCTGCTGCTTTTGGGTTATGATAATCAAGACATGTCGCTTTCAAATTGTCCAGAGCAGAGGCGAGACGCTGTAATAAATCATTTGATGTTGTTTACCTCAGAGAGAGCAGCACAGAATCAGACGGACCCTGTGACTGTGACCGTCCCCCTCTGACTTTCAACGCCGCGCCGAAAAGGCACGTCTGGCTGGGAGTTAGCATAAGAAAGAAAAAAAAGAAAAGACATTTTCATGGTTCTGGCACAAACAGCTAAGCTTCAAAGACGTCCCGTTTTTCCTGCCGCGGTTCAACAACCACCTGGACCAAATACGCGGTTCAAGAGCAGAACATAAAGACCCGATTCTAGCCTCTTAAAGCCTCTGGGGTTCTGAATCTCCGTCTCTGCCTTCATCCTCCTGAGCTCGTCTCCGAACCCGGAGCTGGACGGAGGGAGGCGTGAGGCCTTCGGGTGTCTCCCTGTAGAGGGAGCGGTGGGGAGGTGTCCTGGAGCCCGAGGCCTTCGAAAGCCTGATGACCATCAGTATTCCTGCCGGAGCCTCCGAGGATTTGCCTGCTACCTGCAAACTGGGTCAATTTTTGCATTATTTAAGAGATTTGTATCTCAGTGTGGAGGAAGGAGAAGATGTGGACCCACACCTGCACTCTCTCTCTCTCTCTCTCTCTCTCTCTCTCTCTCTCTCTCTCTCTCCCTCTCTCTCTCTCTCCCTCTCTCTCTCTCTCTCTCTCTGACACACAGTATTCTGAATTCATTAAAAATTAGCACATATTTGTCATTTTAACACATAAATGTCAGTTTAAAGCATCTGAATCTGCAAACGCTGTAAAGGGAGAATAAACGGGGGAACCTTCCCCCCGTGGTGGGAAAATCATTTGCGACAAAAGACTAATTAAAATTGATAAATAGGACTCTGCGGATTTTGTAACACAGGAACTCGAACACTTTTATAGCGCTTAAATCTGCACTCAGTGCTGCAAAAGTATCGGACCCCCCCCCCTGCTGATTTATTCGTACCAGACAGACTCAGATCTTCATACAGACACACAAACTAACTTTAATACGACATTTGTATTTTTGTTGAAACGAACATGATACCTAAGAGGAACCGGGCCTGTGTGAATATATTTGCCCACTTAGGAACTAAATCCTTTAATCCTTTAGAAAAAAAAGTTTTATCCCTGGACTAAACACGCCCACGCCCGACACCTGCCCCCCAGCCCAGACGTTCAATCACACAGTCATTCACAGTTGTGCAGGGATAAAATCAAAACTTAGAAAACTGCAATCATCCCTGACAGCAAGGGTGTATCTAAAAAAAAAAAAAAGAAAGCCCCCAATCCCCTGCGCTCTGATTGGACAATTCAAATTTAAGTTATATCCCCCCCCAAAAAAGTGTTATTTGGATAAAGCTCCCCCTAGTGAGTAAAATATTATTCAAACAATAAAGATATATATCGATGGAAATCAAACTCCCCCTAGTGGTGGAAATATACGGCTGACTTTCCCCAAAATGAATCCAGTTCTTCCTCGCATCAAGGTCAATGCGAGCATAAAATCCAAAAATGTGCCATGAAATCGTTTTTTAGTTATCTTTGGAAAACAGTGGGGGTGGGGGGTCTGGGAGGATTACACAGATATGTCTCTACGAGAGAGACTACGAGAGAGAGATGAGTGGCCTTCATGAAACAACAGAGCGATATAGTGGCAGAAAGAGAAAATGTAGTGGTCAAGTAACCTGAAGAAGGAGTTTAGGCTTGATGAGTAGCTACCACTCCTTTTCCTTTTCCTGTCTGCGCTATCTGATGCTACCTCTGGCATATTACGCTAGCTGGCTTAGCTTAGCGTCCAGACTGACTTGAAGAAGACAACAGGGACTTTATTTCCAACAGCCAGGATAAATCCACAGCTTTGCTACTGAGTGGCTCCATGTGGCAACAAGAATACACTTTTATCAGGACGGCGGTTCTCCAGCAGTTCCCTGTGGCGACGCACGTAACAACAAACTACGACTCCCATAGTTCCTCGTGTCAAAGGTAAACAATACCCTCAAGGCCAGATTCTTAAAGGGCCTCCTAACAGCGACTCGGAATACAACCCGCTGACTTTGCTGCAGGTTATGGTATGAATTATAACGCTGAACCTTTGTACTTCAAAACTGAAGGTCGATCAATCCAGATCGCAATCTTTTCAAGATGAAGGCCCCCGAGGAGAAGAGGTGAGCAGGGAGTATAACGTTGTGGTGATGCTTTGCTTCCCTGGGCCAGAAAACATATATGAATAATTTGCAGTAAAATACCGGCAGCTGTGGTTGCAAGACTTTTTTATTTTACTTTGAAATGATTTCACAAATATATACCATATTTTTCGCAACTTGTTACCGTAGCAACAAACGGTTTGCTTTTGCTAAATTGTTAATTTAAGTGTAAATACCAGCAAAATCTGGCATTTGGACTTTTACGGAAAATATGTGTTTGTGCCATTTTGGTATTAATTATTTAATAATTTTTATATAATAATTTACCGCATCTACTTTGATGATTTACTGATTTACTTAAAAAATTTTTACCGTAAACTCTATGAACATTTTTGTTACAGTGCATCACCATAGCTACAAAACATTTAAGCTGAATGCTGCTTCACACTAGACACTAAGATATTTGACAGTTCTTTACCCAGAATAACCTTTACAGTATTAAAAAACACTATATTTTAAAGCTGGCATTTTATATGTGTTTTATTTTAAGTTTCAGATCACGTGACCATAAGTCTGAGTTAATAAAGTCTAACCACGCTGGTAGGATCAAAGAAACACGGACGGGATTAGCTGCAGTCATGAATGTAAAATAGTTTGCGTCAACATCAGAGAGGAAGGAACGGCGTCGCAGCTCCACCTCGTCTGCCTCCACCCGGTTTGGGTGAAGCTCCTTCACTTTTTTTTTTTTTCTAAGGGAAACCCTCAAACAGATGAATTACAATCAAATCACATTCAACGCCTTCTGGTTCCAAACGTCTGCTGACCGTGTTTGCTCAGCTGAGGGCCGAGGAGGTGAAGGAGGCACCAGGAGCAGATGGAGGAGGGCGGTAATGAGATGCAGGGGGGTGAAAAAAAAACATTTTGAAGGGGGGGGAAATAAAAAAAAGGAGGAGATAGAGAGGAGATAGGAGAGAGCCACGTCTGAGGTGAATACAAATGGACAACAGTTAGAGGAGGAGGAGGAGGAGGAGGAAGGGAGTTGTGTGAGGAGAGGAGATAAAAGAATGTGAGAAAGATGGATTCACTGTTGGCTAATGAGAAGACAAAGGCGCTGGAATCCACATCGATTTGTGCCCCACAGAGAGAGAGAGAGAGAGGCGGAGAGAGAGAGGCTCACCTGAGGTAAGCTACCTCCCTGCTGGAGGGGGAGGAGTCTGAGGAT
>VRLP01007901.1:0-19341 GCA_009660295.1 Lophius piscatorius | reverse complement strand
AATTGATTAAAATTCACAGCAAAGAAACAGAAGAAAATGTTATTTATAAGTATTTATTTTATTAACACTTTTCGCTTCACTTCCACTGAATGTTTGAGATTTATAACTGTCATGTGAATATTTATGATTTTGTATTTGATATTTTTCATGTGTTGGAGCAGCCGTATCATTTATTATTAATGTGAATGTTATTGTGAATGTAAAATATGGGATGGCGGTGCAAAACTCATTTCGATTCTGTTCTTTGACAAATGAGTATGAAAAATGTTTAAAAGATTTTGTGTGGATAAAAAATAAAGATGTCATTTGTAAATATCGTTCATTCGGCATTTATTACAATCTAAACAAGCAGACTTACATTTTCTGAACTAGCGTCGTGAGATTCCTGAGCCCAGTTAGACAACATTTTAAATAACAGTTTTTCATCTGAAACATTTTATTTATCAATGGCATTAAACATCTTGTGATAAAGTCTGTCTTGGACCTGAAACTACAACCTCTTGAGAATAAAACACTTGTGATAAGTTAAATCACATTTATCTCCCCTTAAACTCAAACATTCATTGTCTCGTGACCAGAGATGACCTTTTGTTTAATATTTAAATGAACTTCTGCTGTTAGTCTGACACAACCTCCTGAAGAAGTTAATTTATCCTATTTAATGGTGCATTCATGTTGCATAGGAATAATCCCAGGCAAATTCATGGCAGGTAAACGTTCTCGTTCTATTTGTTGTGATTATTCTGTATTTCCAACGTAGCTATCCGGGATAACGACCCGTAATCTTGGCTGAAGCAGGCGGCGTGAGATTGGTCCACTTCCCTCAGGGGGTGGAGTCACGTGGTCAGGGTTGTTTTTGCCCCATTTCCCTCCAGCTCTTCCACAGCAGCAGGTCTCGACTCTTTCCCAGAGTGACCAGGTAACGAGGCAACTTAATTCCGTTGAACTGGCCAACGCCGTTATCTCGACCCATCGCCAGCAGCATGGTGATGTTACCTAGAAACCAGTAACAGTCAGACCAGCAGAGAGACCGTCAGTCAACCAGTTACACAGTCAGACCAGCAGAGAGACCGTCAGTCAACCAGTTACACAGTCAGACCAGCAGAGAGACCGTCAGTCAACTAGTTACACAGTCAGACCAGCAGAGAGATCGTCAGTCAACCAGTTACACAGTCAGACCAGGAGAGAGATCGTCAGTCAACCAGTAACACAGTCAAACCAGCAGAGAGACCATCAGTCAACCAGTAACACAGTCAAACCAGCAGAGAGACCATCAGTCAACCAGTAACACAGTCAGACCAGCAGAGAGACCGTCAGTCAACCAGTAACACAGTCAGACCAGCAGAGAGATCGTCAGACCAGCAGAGAGACCGTCTGTCTGTCTGTAACACAGACTGATGTCTGTACCTGTGCGATATGATGTCAGCTCTTTCCCGCTCAGACTGTTGGCGATGTTGGTAACGGCGACGTTGGCGTGCAGTCCGGCGTGGTATGCCATCTTGGGCTCACTGACGTCGGCACAGTCGCCAACTGCGAACACGTTGGTGAAGCCCTTGACCTGCAGGTGATCGTTGACCTTCAGAGCGCCGTTATTGGCCAGACAACCGGCTGTCAAACAGATCGACGGAGGTCAATCAATCTGATCTCCAAAAAGTTCACCAATCGACTCAACAACCAATCACATGAGGACAGTATGATTGACAGGCCAGACGGCCAATAGGAAATATGCCGAGGATGGGGTAACATGACAAGGACTGTTGTGTTGTCACCGACTCTGTGAATGCTCGCCATCGCCATCCTCCTGCAGGCTGTCCTCACCCATCACCACCATGTCATCAATGATGTCGTCATCATCATCACTGATGTCATCATCATCATCGCTGATTACATCATCATCATCATGCAGAAAAATACCAATGCAAATATTTTTGGGGGACTTACTTGGAGGAGTCATTTTTGTCCTTTAAGAGGGTGAATGTTTATTTAAATCTGCACACAACAAATATTAAATTAAAATCAACTTCTTTCCTACTTATTTTAACAAAAAAAAAAAAGAACCCAAACAAACCAAAAACATTCCTCTTAATGATTAGTGCACGGATAATAAATAATAATAATAATAATAATAATATATTTAATTTATAACGCACTTTACATTTGGATCAAATCTCAAAGTGCTACAAGGTAAAAGAAGATAAAAGCATCAATAAAAAATAAAATAATAATTATATAAAAATATAACCAAAAAGCAGCAATGTTAATCAAAAGTTATAGGATCAAAAATCTCTTCTATCTATTCTAAATCTATTTTTTGTTTCTGTCATTTAAACTCGTACAGAAAACTGGTATTCAGAGAGTTAAAATATGAAAATGAATTAAAGACCGATAGATATTTTCAGGACGACTGAAAAGTGAAAATAATATCATATCTTCTGTCTTTACAGTTTGTGTGTGTGTGTTTTTGGTGTGTGTTTGCTCACAGAGGCTGGAGGCGTAGGCCGCAGAGTTGATCTTGAGTCCGGCGCAGCAGATGATCAGGTCCGTGGTCAGCCTTTCTCCTTTATCCGTGGTGACGACGGCGTTCCTCTGGCACACGTTCAGCCGCAGGTCCGACAGGTTGGAGACTCTGTGTCCTGAGACAAACGGCGGCGTTATGAAAGCCAACAGAACCTTGGTTCCTTCTGCTGGTACGGATGTGTGTTCATACCCAGCAGGAGCTCCACCCCCTTCTCCAGCAGGACCTCTTTGGCCTGCCGTCTGACGCTGGGCAGCAGCTCTGGGTCGGACAGAGCGATTCTGGAGTGGATCAGAACGACCTGACCGTGAGAGAAAAAAACCATTGTGTCATGGTGGACCACCTCTCAGCGGCATGTCTGCGTCCCCCGGCATCTGTCCCTCATAGTGAGTAAATAAGCTAAAAAAAAACAAAACATAAAACAAAACGACCCATAATTAATTTCTACCATTAGTCAATGACGCTTATTGAAACATCTTTATCATCTCATGCAGAACCTGTTCGATCTGCAGAAGCCCCGTAAATTGGAAATTAAACGGTTATGTTGTCAGTTTTTACTCATTATTTAAAGAGTGATCTAGTAATAAACAAATTTAAAGAAAATATTTTGCTGCTGTGAGTAATAATTACGGTGAATGCATGAATGAATGCAAAAGCCACAACGGAAGTGACAAAAATAGATGATATTGCTAACTGTTACTAATGAACATTGTTGTTGTTGCAGCTTTATATTTGTGTGTTTTGCCGTCTAACTTTAAGCTATTATGAAGGTAGCTATGCAGTGATATTAGCATTGGTGCTAGGTCATTTAGCAGCGTGGTGTTTCTTCAGCAATCATGTTGTAGCTTTTCAAATCATGTTCTGGCTTTAGCATTGGAGTGGAGGCTTTAGCATTGGAGTGGAGGCTTTAGCATTGGTGTGGAGGCTTAAGCATTGGTGTGGAGGCTTTAGCATTGGAGTGGAGGCTTCAGCATTGGTGTGGAGGCTTCAGCATTGGTGTGGAGGCTTTAGCATTGGTGTGGAGGCTTAAGCATTGGTGTGGAGGCTTTAGCATTGGTGTGGAGGCTTTAGCATTGGCACTGAGGCTTTATTGATTGTAATGTGGTTTTTATGTTGTGAATTTAGCATTCGTGTTGTAGCTTCTGTGTTTTGACTTAAAAATTTGTGTATTAGTTTTTTGCGTTGTGACTTTAGCATTCGTGCTAAGGCTTTAGCATTCGTGTTGTGGCTTTAGCATTCCTGCTCAGTCTTTAGCATTTGTGTTTTGGTTTAAGCAATAGTGCTGATGCTTTAGCTTTCGAGTCATCCCTTTAACATTTGTGGCGTGGCTCTAAAATTTGTGGCGTGGCTTTAGCATTCGTGTTGGTCAAAGGTCAGAGCTGACAGTGACTCTAAGATCTGACCATGGGTCAGTTTGTCATCACCTTCTTATCTGGATACTCAGTCTTGATCTCAGCAGCCATCTCCACACCGGTGGATCCACCTCCGACCACTAGCACCGAGTCTGCAGCCTGGACCTGAACACACACCCACACGTTTTAGACACGCATGTCATAACCCGTCTCTCTGCAGAACTCTGCTTTCGTCCCATCAGCCTACCTCTTTGACAAAGTCCTCATAAGTCTGGACGGCGGTCTGATATGATGCCACGGTGTTGAACTTCCCTGGGAACGCTCCATCAGTCCCTGTGCTGAGGATGAGGTGGGTGTAATGGATCTCCTGCAGGAACATGCTGGATCTTCAAGGTCACAAATTTATGAACAAATGGTATTAAAGCAGGTGACATTACTTTTCCTCACCGCCCCACCCTCCAGGATGACTGTCTGTCTGTCGGTGTCCACTCTCTCCACTCGGCCCTGAACAAAACTGTCTCCAAACGTCTTGGCGTATGGGATGAAGGTCCTTTGAGCAAAGCCTGCAGGATGACACGGGTTCAAAGGTCAGATCTGGCATCATCATAAATTTTGATATTATTGTTATGACTGGCCTCAGATGTATAAGCTCACTGTGACACCAAGATAATTAAAACTTCTATTATCATTTTCTGTATTTTTAATAATAATTAATTGTTCAGCTGTTTTGTTGAGAAATATTTTAATATTTACTTTGCTAAATTAAATTGTAAAATTAACATGATAATGAGGACTTTTTTCTTTTTTTCTAATCAATGTAAAAAATACCAGAAAAGCTTAACAAACTATACTTGAATAGAACAATAAATATCAATCACTTAAGGAATCAATATTTTGCACATCAAGTTAATACGGTATTTTCTACAAAAAACTTATTACAAAAATAGAATTTTTTTTTAAACTATCTCTTTAAAATAAAGACAATAAAAATAGTCATAAAAAATACAACAAAATAAATAGAAAATAACTTAATAAAAGTAAAACGGAACAAAAGAAAACAGAAAGTCTGTAATAAATAAAAACATAAAGATAAAGATAGATCAAATAGAGTAAAGACTAATAGAAAGTTAAAATTATGCAATACTAAAATAATTGACAAAATTATTGCAAAAAAGGTGAAATGAAAATAATAACAGTAAAAGAATTGGAGAAAAAAATTGCAATTTATACAAAAATAAAACCTCACAATCATAAACATGAACGTAAAACTTGGAAAACAAAATTATGAAAGCCAAGATTTGACAAAAACATGAAAATGAGAATGTAAATATAATTTGTCTTAAAAATCGTGAAGTGACGCTTAAATATAGATTAATATAAAACCAAATACTTTACAGAATCAGAAATAAAACAGGATAATTAAAAACATTTACCGGGCTGAACCGACGCTCTCAGCGCCGCTACGTTGTGATGAAAAGCGTCTCTCATATCGATAAGAGTGAAAGAGATTCCCCGCGACTTCAACTGCTGAGCCGCCGCTATTCCTCCGAATCCACCGCCAACCACGACAACATGGACGCCCTCCACGGATGAAGCTCCGCCCCCCATCACTCTCCAAAACAGAACTTCCTCTAAATCTTCAGGAAATGAGACTTTTTTTGATATCTGGTTGTCATTTGGACATTTTTAAAACTCATCCATATTAAAACAAATCTAGATGTTTAGCAGTTTTTTTTTAAATGCCGACAGTTTCCATGTTAACACCAGCCACAGTTTTTGAACCCAACTGTTTGGTTCCAGTAGTTCTTCATGGGTTTTCAGCACTCTAGCTCAATGAGTCAGCGTTTATAATAGTAGAACAGGACAGGACTTTATTGATTCCCCTTATTGAAACTTCTTTTTTTGTGTGTTTTTTACTTGGGGAATTTAAATTGATCAATAAACTTAGAAGTAAATATTGTAATTTGATTATTTTATCTGTGTGACTGGCTTACACTTCAAAATAAAACCGTGGCTGTCCAGATGTGTTAACTTTTCATATTTGTCCAGTAATATAAATCCTAAAATTAATTATAATTCGGATTATAATACTTACATATTCAAGGGTTGTCAATATGTAACTACAGTGCTAAGGGTTTCCTCACCTGCTGCAGGGTGAAACGTTTGATTGAACGAGGGTTTGGATCAATTTGTAAACGTTCTCACGCTTCACGCTCCACATCCACAGACTCATAACATACGTTTCGAGAAGTTATCGTGCTCGGAGCCGACTATGACGTCACGTCCTCGCACCAATCACAGATCGGCTCTATTTTACCTATGGGCGGGCTCTTGTGGTGCCTTAAAGTGCTGTTCGAAAAGTTGAACTCTGACAAAAACTTACAATTTAAATGAACATAATAGACAATTTTAGACATATTTTGACATGAGCATTTACAGAGATGTTGCAGATAGATAAACAGTGGCAGCAAAAATAAGACAACAACTAAGAGTAGAACATAAATATGCTCACAATGAATAATATAATAATATTAGTCTTATATTCTTACATTATTAGAATATATTTTCGCATTCCTATATTTTTATACGTATATTGTGTTATATATTGTTTTCTTATTTCTTATTCATACTCTCTCTCTCACTCTAACTGTTTTTTTAAGGAGAAACTGTGGCTAACAATTTTCCCCTGGTGATCAATTAAAGTAAATAAAGTATACAAAAAGTATTTCTGATTCAGATTCTGATATTTAGGCCTACATATATACGTAGCATAGAGCAAAACACAGAAATATACACATACATTCAAATACAATTTAAGTTATAAGTGTAAATATAAATATGAGAGAAAAGTATAATTTCCATATACTAAAGAAGTCCAGTACTTTCAGTGTGCTGACATAAAGTGTCCCAGATACAAACTTGTGGTGTATCCAGTCTAAGATGGATGAGTGGAGTGTAGAAATGCTGACTTCCAGTGTTTTAAACACAACACAGTTTCCCAGTGTGCTATTAAACACTTTGACTGCTGTCTGGCTCTAAGGGACTGTAGTCACGTTTTCTCTTACACTGCAGGTCTGCCGCTGAAGGAGCTGCTCAGAGATCCTACAGTCTGATGAATGGGGTGGAGGGGGGTGGTCCAGAATGGATGTCAGCTTGGTTAACAGCCTCCTCCCACCCACCTTCTCCACAGAGTCCAGGGGAGAGTCCAGGACAGAGTTGGCTCTCCTAACCAGCCTGATGAGCCTTTTCCTGTCTCTCTATGCTTCCTCCACATCAGCAGACCACAGCATAGAAGCTCTCTGATCTTACCACAGTGTCCTGGAATGTTTTTAACAAAGCTCTGCTTACGCATAAAGACCTCAGCCTCCTGTAGAGGCGACCTTGGCCCATCTATAGGACGTCTGTAAATTACTGTTGAAATGAACACCAAAGTATTTGTAGGAGCCCGCCTCTTCCATTTCCAGGCCTTGGATGTTCACTTGCAGTGTAATGTGTGGGTTTCTCCTTCAGAGGTCAATGATGAACTCCTTCATTTACTGGCGATATTCCGAAGGTGATTGACCCCATGCCAGTTAAAACAAAGCCTGGGATTTGTAACTAATGATAGCATTAACAGATAAGATACACCCATAGCAAACATGAACAATTACAAAGCGGATGTAATTATAGCTATCATTAGCATATAATGAACAGATGCAAATGTAGTTAATGATTGAATTTACAGAGCAGGTAGAGATAATAAGTAGATAAATTAATGAACATCCTCGTCTAGTCTAAAGACAACTTCAGCTAAAATAAGCACTGACAGAGAAAATGTAACGCTAAATATTATAACATACATGTATTAATTAGATTGGATATAATATTTCTTTTGCACGGAAGTTATTTATTATCTTCTGCAAAAAAGATGAAGAATTTCCCGCTGTGGGACTTCAGGGGCCCTTTTGTATTTCCTTTACCTTTAATTAATAAAAACGTGACACCGTTCCTTGTAATCTATCACCCAGGAATCAGTCCTAACCAGAAAATCAAAGAATGAATGTTAGTATTATTGACGGAAACGTTTATTTTGACACAATAAAAGTCCTGAGTGGCTGCTTTTATTTTGACAGTCTTGACAGGAAGCTCTACTGTATGTATCAACGACAGCTTCAGGTGGCGGTGGTTGGCATCAGCCCGCTCTGTTACTCTCTGTTGATGTTGGTTGTTCAATAGCGGACCGTCCAGAGCTCAGGGAACAAGTTGATGGAGGAAACGTGAAGGTTTACCGGAGAAAACCGGAGGAGAACTTTTGCCGGTAAGACACTCAGCGTCCGCCAACTTTAAACTATAATGACTCACTCTCAGGTTACCGTTAACTCACTGGACACCGTATAGTGTCCGTTACAACTGTAGAAGCCCCACCGTTATATGGAACGGTGCTACATGAAGAACAAACTTTTTCTAATTTTGAACCTCTGTTTTTTTTGCGGCAATTTCGTCGCGAAAAGCCTTTTGTTCGTGCGGCTCGCGCCCCCGTTCCCATGGTGAAGCTACATCAGCTCGCGAGACTCAGGGGAGACTCCACGTACTGTAACTGTAACGTTACTCCGATACTGTCAGTACTGTTACTGTAGAGTGACTCTTACACGGTTACTGAACACTTCTCTGTTTTTTATGTTATTGTAATGGTACTCTGATATTGCTTGCACTGTTACTGTAACGGTACTTTGATATAGTTTGTACTGTTACTGTAACTGTATCCTGATACTGTTCGTGTTTTTATTGTAATGCTACTCTGATATTGCTCGTGCTGTTACTGTAATGGTACAGTGTTAGAACTGTTACTGTAAAGTCACCCTCACACTGTTACTGAACACTTCTCTGTTATTGGTGTTACTGTAACGGTAATCTGGTACAGTTTGTTGTGTTACTCTAGATTTACTCCGACACTGTTAGTATGTTTAATGTTATGGTACGTTGAGACTGTGTTGACCTTTATATAAAAGTACTCTGATACTGTTTTCACTTTTACTGAGACAGTACTCTGACTGACTGTTACTACTTGTATTGTAACAGTTCTATCATACATTAATGTGTATTTTACTGTCACAGTACTTAGATACTGTAAGTAGTTTGACTGTAGCAGTACTCTGGTGCTGTTAGTGCTTTTACTCGAACAGTACTCTGATACTGTAAGTACTGCAGTGTACCACGAACCATTTCAGAATTTTATATATTATGTTTAGGTTCATTCACGTCCTGCTCCAAAACACGTCTGAGTAGTTCCATTTGAATCTGTAGTGAATCAGAGATATATAATATGAGTAAATGCACTTTTATCGAGGACTAGAAGATGAAGATGATGGCGACATGGAGAGATGAGTGACTATATAAGAGAAGAAGAGAGGCTGACCCGTGGTCAGAAATCCTGCTAGAGTTACTGGTTGTTTGCTCGTCACTTCCTGCTTCATCAGAAATGATGTCAGGAAATATCGAATTAATAGCATAATTATAAAATAAACAGCCACAATATTAGAACTATTGAGAGGTGAGGTCAAAATATAATTAATTATCTCGTTACTATATAGTCCCTGCGCGTTGGTTAGGTCAAATTTTTCACAACGTGTTGATCTACGTATCCTGTCATATCATATATTCAGGGTTTGTCCAAACTCCTAAAAGTTTATGAAATGTTTGATTTCAACTTTGAAAATCTTTTCAAGATTCTGAATATGCTCTTAATTTGAAGATCCCACAGGGTTTGTTTACATACTGCTGTCATGTGATCTCAAATCACGCCGCCCTAGTCATATTCCACCATGCCAGTCCATCCTCTGACGATTTCTGTGCTCCCTGTTTGGTAGCGTGATGCGTCGGGATGGAGGAGGCGGAGCATAGCCGCTACGTCTCTCAGCTGAGGGCTGAGTTCGACAGCTGCGACACGACGTCCACCGGCTTCCTGGACCGGGACGAGCTGACGGAGCTCTGCAGGAAGCTGCAGCTGGAGGCTCACCTGCCACTGCTGCTTGACACCCTGCTGGGAGAGCACACCTACGCCAGGGTAACAAATACTCACCTGTATACTTCAGTACACTCAGTAGTACCCCTGTATCTACTGTTATTGTATGACTAAACAGTTTGCACCCATCAGGTGAACTTTGAGGAGTTTAAAGAGGGCTTCGTGGCAGTCCTGTCCCGCTCCCTGGATTTCAGCACATCAGAGGACGACAGCAGCTACCTGGAGCCAGGTGTGTTTCACAGCGTTGATCCTGGTTTCTTCTATTTCTGGGCGTATATCTGGCAAAAAATGTGAGGGATATTCAAACTAATAGAACTTCACAAGTTTCATCCAACATGTAAAGAATAATCCCCAGAGCGATATCTAGAGAATGCACCTTTACTGCAACCACACACTCCTGATAACTGGAGATCCGTCTCCGACATCACTGTGGTGGAATTTTGACAGGCATTACTCTGCAGAACAGCTTTAGTGCTTACACACCGGAGGGTGTGTAAGCAAGAACTACATGAACTAGTTCAAGTCCAAGCACAGCATGTCAATGGTGTGCAGGTCAAGACTTTGACTATGCAACTCTAGAACTTTATGTTTCTAGAGTTGCATCTTCCATTTGATCCATCTAGAGGTGGACATATTCTGATGATCTGACAATTTTCTGGTTGAGATCAAAATTCTTGTTGCTCTCAATGATGGAGGTTTGTTCTGGTCGTGACCTCTGACCTTAATTGAAGTTAGAGAGGTCTGCAGTTTCTTGGATCTTTCTTTGGATTTAAAGATTTCCTGGATGAACCTTCGCTGTGGTCTTGAAGGAGCTTTGGAGGATAATCCACTTCTTTGAAGGTTCACTATTGTTAAATCTTCCCCACTGGTGGGTAATGTGTCTCACTGTGGATCCCGGAACCTTAGAAAGAGTTTTGGAACCCTTCCCAGACTGATGGACTTTAATCACCTTCTGGAATTTCTTTTGATTTTGGCATAGTGTGCTACTTTATTAAAGGGATGATCTAATTGAGCAGGGATGGTGGTGATCAGGTCTGAGTGGGTCTAGTCTAGTTTTCAGGATTTATTCTCTAAGGGGCTTGAGCCTTTTCCACAAAGAACCAGTTGGTGCTAAAGAATCTTTTGGTTCAATAAATAAAATCATTCACTTGATGTTTCCTTTGTTTGTTTCATCTTAAACTGAAGATCTGACACATTTCAGTCAGAATACGCATAAAAATTCCAGAAACCAGGGAGGGAAACCATTTCATTTCACAACAATACTTGGACCCAGTTTTTTTCTTATCTAAGTAGTCCGCATGATCCCATAATCACTGAGTGATCAGTATCGGTCTGACTTGGACTGTTCTGCCCTCTTGTCTCTGCAGTCATTCCAGATGAAGTGAAGCCAAAGTTTGTGAAGGGAACGAAGCGTTATGGCCGCCGGTCCCGCCCCGAGAGTAAACCTGACGCCATGTCGACCTGCGACTCGGAGAACTCACTGCCATCCAGAACCGAAGCTGCGGACTCGCCGCCTCCTGGCGTCCGCCGTGCCAAACTGAGACGGTCTACGTCTCTGGAGAGTGTCGAGGTTAGACTTTCTCTCAATGTTTTCCTTCTTTTTGCCGACTCTTCTTCTTTTCTTCTTCTGCAGTTCTAGAAAAAAAAAATTCAAAGGGCAAAATCAAATCTCCCAAAAGAGCAGACTGTTAATACTTAATCCTACAGAAACACAAAAATGCAACATGAGCAAGAACATGGAGAAAGTGGAGAGAAAAAAAACTAACTTCTAACAGGCAGAAACCTCCAGCGGATCCTGGCTCAGGATGGGCGGAGCTCTGCTTGGACCAGTTGGGTTGAGGGCGAGAGAGAAAACGAGAGAGAGATGACACAAGGACGAAAACAATAATAGTAGATATCATAATCTGATCTCAGAATAAAAACAGATTTCCTCGCGTCATTTCAAATGAGCGACGTTTAATAAACGATTAATATGCAACAAATTTAGACGAAATCGGACCAACAATTGAGGAATGTGTGGAAATCAAATTTAGAAAAGTGGGGGAAATATTTATTGACAGTTTCCAAAATCGATCCAGTTCTTTCTCACATTAAGGTCTTTGTGGTTATAAAATTAAAAAACGATCCTTGTAACAGTTCTTCAGTTATCGCGTTAACACGAAGGATATGCGGGCGTAGATGTGGCGGTGGCGGCCTGGGCGGGTCGTGATCTGTCCTTTGTATAATGAATACAAAAACTAGATCACAAAAAAGAAATCCAGAAGTAGAAGAATTTGATTTAGTAACATGCATTAACAGGAAATAGCGAGGAAGAAGGGAAGAGCGCATCGTGGGGATAACTGGAGTCTCTGCCTCCCATTCTACTTTTGGAAACTCAAGGTAGTTGGAAACTCTTCCTCCTGGGAGTTTAATGTTCTAGTGGGATGATGGGGGAACTGTAAGCTCTTACAGAAGCTAAAATAGGATCTAGGTCTGGTCAGTCCACGTTCAGCAGCATTCTGGATCATCTGGAGAGACTTCAAAGATTTAGCGGTGCCGCCTGATTAGAGGGAACTGCAAGAATCCGGCCTCGAAGTAACATGACTTGTCTTTTGAATGAATTTCTCCTTTTTTGGATTTGACTGACAAACAGAACTGACTCCCCATTCGAACCGCGGTGAAGTCTAATAGTTAAAATCTACGGTTTGTCTCGCACTTTGACCCTTGACCCCTTCATCCCAGCTGGCTGTGATTAAGCAGTCAGAGCTTATTCAACTTGTCGACCACACGCACTTGTGCCGCTCTGTGTCAATGTGTGTTTCTGGGTGAGGCCCGTCTCAAATATCCAGACGCGCTGTGGTTCTGCTGCTCCGCTGCAGCGGACTGGGCGAATACCGAGGGGGGGGGGTTTGGTGGTTTTGGGGGCGTCAGAGGTTTTCAGGAAGTGGGATGGTGAGGAATGTGGCTGCTGGCAGATGCTCGGCACTTACTTGGCTGCGGATCAAAGATGCACTGCTCCGTTTCTGTTGGACAGTTTTGCTCTGGTGGAAAAGAAACCGCTGGTTTAAAGCAAAGACAGCAGCTGGATTCATGTCGTTCAGACCGAAAGCTCTGTTTCACTGCAACGTCTCTGTTGTTTTATTCAGACTAGACCTCTGCGTCATCATCATCATCATCATCATCACATAAACAGGAGGGTTTGGGCTCTGATCCTCATCAGGAGCTCACTATCCGATGTTGATTGAATATCTATCTGACTCTTGCTTTGGTTTTTGGTTTATCCTCTCAGGTCAGGATGTTTACTTGTATAATTGAGGTTGACTTCAATTATTTTTGGATGTTTCTTTTACCCTCCATCAGTCCATTCACATCCTTCCGCTTATCGTGGGTCGTGTCGCGGTAGCAGCAGGTTTTTAAGGGTATTCCAGTTGTCCTTCTCCCGAGCAAAACTCTCCAGCTCATCCAGGCAGCTCCCACAGGCGGAACGTTCCCAGTCTAGATGAGATATGTAGTACCTCCAGCGAGTTCTGGGTCTACCCTGGGCTCTTGAAAACCTCCAAAGGGAGGCTTCCTGGAGGCGTTCTGATCAGACACTTCAACCACCTCAGCTGGCTCCTTTCAACGTGAACGAGCATTAGCTCCTCTCCCACGGATGTCTAAGCTCCACACCTTATCTCTAAGGTCCAGCTCCCCCTACGGAGGGAGTTTATTTCAGCAGCTGGTATCCTTGAGCTCATTCTTTGGTTTAGAGCCAGAGCTCATGACCGTAGGTGAGGGTCGGATCATGGATGAACCGATAAATTCAAAGCTTTGCCTCACGACTCAGCTCTTGCTTCACCACATCGGACCGATGCAGCATCATCCTTACCGCTGATGATGATACCACCGAACTGACAGTCCTCCGTTTTCTGGCAGTTCTATTTCTATCTTTATATAAATGTCATAGAAATGTGGTTTGAATGTCGATGGAAACTGTCGACCCTCCTCATCTTCTTCCTTACTTTCACTAAATCGTACATGAGCGACATCGATCTATAGGGATTTATGGCAGAGGAGAGATCCTGACATGGTTGTCGTCTGCCTCCGTGTGCAAAGATCGGTGGATTGTTTTTCTGTGGGATTTTTAGAACTATGATAAATATTCAATAGAATACTGTCTTTGATTGAAGACAGTATGTATAACTGTGTCATCTGCATATCACGGTGACGCAGAGCTGCGACCTCGACGCACGCGTCATTTGTTCCTTCTGCGAAAAGTGATGGATTGTGTTTTCTGTGGAATGTTTACAACTTTAACATGATTGAAATGTTTGTTTGATTCACTCATCCACATATAATAGATCAGAGAGTTATAAACTTGCAGAGACCGCTACCACATGTTGTGATTTTGTATTGGTCCATAATGAGGTCAGAGCTGTGAGCTGATTGGTGGATTAACGGTAAACGTTGCCGTTGTAGAGTCTGTGGTCAGAGCAGAGATGGAGGAGTGTTTCTTGCTCAACGTCTGCTGTTACATCACAACAACTCCACTCCGTTTTAAATATTGACGAGTTTTTATTTAAATCGTCTTTGCAGATTAAATACTAGATCTCTCTCTCTCTCTCTCTCTCTATGCTGTGTGTGAGTGTCTCTCGCCCATTTATTGCGTTCTGGCAGCTGAATCTCTGTAAATACTTTACATTTGGTTGGTTATATAAAGGGGCTTAGAGCCTCATGTACGCACACACACACTCACACACACACACACTCACACACACACACACACACACACACATACAGAGACAGATGCTGAAGTCAGATCGACATGATCAAAGCTGCTTTTTCTTTCTTTAGGCTTTTAGTCAGCATCATACAGGCACCATATTTGTTTATGATGACATAATGCAGGTCCTCACAGCTGTAAGGTGTCAGAAAATTACCTCTCTGATTGATCTGTTGGAACTTGTGTTCGTTATGTGTCAAGCAGCGCCATAGGTTTTATGATATTTAGCCACATGGTCCTCATGTTTTGTCCTCTGATGAGAATGGGGCGTTGGTGTGTCTGTATTAATGTTTAATCTAACAAGCTATTCATAACTTCACCAAACTTAACACATAAATTAACAATGAGTCAAGCCTTTTTATATTTTCATTATTTTGAGTTTTCAATTGAAAGATGATTTTAAGGTTGGTCATTTTCTCTTAAGTATACAAGTATACAATATATCCCAATATTCCAGTACTTAGAGCTGGGTGATTTTGAGAATTGTTGATTTTTTGCTTAGAGTTGAGATCACGATTCTTTCCACAAATTCTTTACATCATATTATACTTAGAAAAGGACATGAGAAACTAAAAAACCTTCATGTATTCTCTACGTGTAACCTAGATAGATGTAAGGGGACAATAAAGGGGTAACTCCCACAGCTATGCTGCAAGTCCTCCATATAACTACGAGAGAGAGATGAGTAGCCTTCTCGAAACACTTAAGAAATAAAATGGTAGAAAGAGAAAAGAACTTAAGTAAACTGACCTGAATAAGGACTTTGGGAGTGTTTAAAAAACTGCCACTCCTGTTTCTGCTTGTGCCCAAACTATGGGCTGTTGGCATTGAGCTTAGTTTGGTGCTAACTTAGCTTGCTTTAGCGAGTTAGCGTGATATACCGGAGCTAGCGTCCGGACCAACTCTGAAGCAGAGACACGCAAACCTTATCACAGGGAAAAGTCAAGATGCTCTAAAAATAATTTTACAGAGGGGATCTTCCTTCTCTAGACAAGAAACAAGGGGCTTGGATTGATTCTTTTTTTTTGTGACGTACATTACCCTCAATAATTATAGGCATCCATTAAAAAATATGACAAAATATGTCTTTATTGTCTTTACCCATGATTTTTAATTCAAATTATTCACAAAATTCTAACTATTTATTCATGTAACATGATTTAAAGAACATTATATCCCTTCCATAAAACTTACATTTTTTATATGTGTATGTGTGCCACAATTATTCAATTATTGCCTTCCCCTAAGAAGTCTTGTGTTTAACGTGTAACTGAACATCCAGTTCCTCTTTGAGTAGTACCTACTTAATGGAGCGGGCGAGACGGGTCAGCGGTGAGCCGGCACAGCACAGGAAATGAAACTGCTGCACACGGAATCCAATGAGTAGGATATTTGGATTGAAATTGAGAAAAAAAACATCATTATTTGGTCTCCTGTTTTTCAGTGGATGCAATTCAACAGTGACTTTTTTTTCCCCCTCTTCCTCAGCAGTCCTGATATTGATTTAGTCACAGTTTGTGTTTAAAGACATCAAAGTCATGGTGAAAAAAGGTCCTTGTTCACATTAAATCAAGATTTTGGTACCTGAGAGCGAATCAGAGATCAGAGAGAATAATTTACTCCTTTAAGTACCTTTGAAATCTTTTCCCGGAGCCACGTCTGACCTGAGGAAACACCTGGTCAAAGATTGAATACATCTAATCGTGCTTGTGAGCCCAAAACTCTCTGCAGCAGCTGCAGCTAATGTTAGCACTGCTTAGTGGAGTTTTACCCTTCATGAAGATTTGATCCAATAATAATAATGATTCAAATAAGCAAAAACTTTAATGATATGATTTTACTCCAAAGACTTGACAAAAATACTAATTATCATTTTTGTTAGTGATTAATCTGAAGATTCTTTTCCGGATGAATCCTCTATAAAATAAAAGAGAAAAAAAAGGAGACTTTTCCTCTCAGAAGCCGACATGATGCCTCCTAATCACCTCTTCTGTCAGAAACGACATAAAGAAGCAGCAAATCCTGACATCTAAGAAGCTCAAACTATCCAAAGGATAAAGATATGCCCTGAAAAAAGTGATTGAAATGATTAATCAAGTATCTAAAGCTTCCTAACACACATTTCTTTGAGTGAAGTCTTTCTGTAATTTCCTTCCATGACACAATGAGAGCAGACTCCCTCTCATAAACGTGCCTGACAGAAAGAGGACAGCCGCCTCCATGAAGGAACATCACTGTTAAATATTGAACAGAGTTGTGTAACCAAACCACTTACAGACTCTCCTCGCTGCGTGTTTCCATTTGTACTCATTTCACACTGTTAAAGAATTTGTGCTTCAGTTTAATATTATTCAAACATGACTCTTATATGTCTGCATAAAAATCCAGCTTAAATTGTAATTACAAAACAAAAACAGAGGCAGCAAAACATACGCAGAGCACCGGCGCCGTGGCCAATATTGCTTAAGGTTATTGAATTACTTGGTGAATGATCTGATATCAGATTGCATAATGCATAAAACACAGTTACTCAAACTTTATGTAATATTATTACTGATATTATAACATTTCAGACATGTTGTGATGCTTACTTTTCCTCTCAGACACTTCCTGAGAGTGTGGGTGTGTTCCGTCCGGGTGCGAGCTGGTGAACACAATACGACAGATGTAGGCTAACGGTTCTGAATGCTTGTCACGCTAACTCGCCAACATGACCAGATAATAATTGAATGCTCTGCTGAATATATTTAACCGGCGCTTTAACGTCCTTTTCCTACATCACTGAACACACACAGCAGCCGCTGTAACGCCGCTGTCTGCTGCAGACGATGATGATGTCATCTCCTCTCAGACAGGGTGAAGGAGCGTTCGAAGACCATCGACCACATCACGGCAGAGATGTGACGGAGGGGCGACCTTTTAGAGGTGAAACTATGCCAAGTGTGTGACTAGATAAATACACCAGAAAGGAAAACGTTCCCGCTGCTCCTGTTGTACTGTACAAGAGATCCCTCCAGTGAGCTTTGGGTCTCCACCCAGTTGGAAAACCACCAACCAGAGGCTTCCATGAAGAATGTGAACCAGAATTTAAACCACAACTGGCTCCAAAGAAGCGGTACAAACTACCTCTGGATGTCCGAGCTACTCAAACTACATTTCACCCCTTCCTAAGGGGTGGGCATCGCCTTTGAGACGTACGGTGAACAATACGAGGTCAAGGTCTTGCTTATGGACCGGACCCTATGACATGTAGACTGAAGAAGCATAATTGGGCCAAACCACTAAGCTTTTAATGTGAGAACAGCCACTCATGTACCTGACCCACACCCCTAAAAGGGAAACTGCATTGGCCGGGAATCGAACCCGGGTCCCCCGCGTGGCAGGCGAGAATTCTACCACTGAACCACCAATGCTTGTTCTGTAAGCAGCCAACACAGTTCTGGACCCGGATAATTACAGACAGCTATAACTATCAGCATGAACAGAGCTAAGATCACAGTTACATCATGACCGGCCGTCCTCTGAGAAGAACGGACATCATCCGTCTCTGTTAACGTGAGAAAATTATTGCATAACATTATGTCATCATACAGACCAGTGTCATCAAATTCTGAAAAACTACAGGCAGTGTCCTGGTGTAGACCCGGAATAAAATCTTGAATGATCTGAACGTTAATTTTCTATTTGATGCTAGAACTCTAAGTTAAGTAGAGTATCTGAGTACTTTGAGTGTGACAGGTTGTCTGTATATCATAAAGTTTGTAAAATGTGTTTGTTTTTGTTTGACTCTATAGGAGTCATGTGATCATTTCAGAGAGAAAAATCAGTTTCCCACAGGTCCTGGCACCGGGTGGGCTTTACATACTAAGCTCTTTAGCGTGACTACAAGGGTCTATGTATACTGAACACACACACAAGCACAAACACACACGCACACACAATAAGTTCAGTCTAGCAGAAGAAAGGAACTTTCCGAAATTCCTTCTGATCATTGTTTGGTTTGTTGGCATCACTGCACACAGACTGTCACTGACCTCCATGTTTTCTCTGCAGAGCCTGAAGTCCGATGATGAGACAGGAAGTCAGAAGAACTTTCAGCCTAAAGGTACGATCAGTGTAACATTAACTAAGACAGAGTTACATTAACTAACACAGACTAACATTAACTAACATCAGAATAACATTAACTAACATCAGAATAACATTAACTAAGACATATTAACTTTAACTAACACAGATTAACATTAACTAACACAGATTAACTTTAACTAACACAGATTAACATTAACTACCACAGATTAACATTAACTAACACAGATTAACTTTAACTAACACAGATTAACATTAACTACCACAGATTAACATTAACTAAAACAGATTAACTTTAACTAACACACATTAACATTAACTAACAACAGAGTTACATTAACTAACATCAGAATAACATTAACTAAAAACAGAGTAACAATAACTAACAACAGAGTAACATTAACTAATAACACAGTAACATTAACTAATAACACAGTAACATTAACTAACAACCGAGTAACATTAACTAATAACACAGTAACATTAACTAACAACAGAGTAACATTAACTAACAACAGTGTAACTTTAACTAACAACACATTAACATTAACTAACAACAGAGTAACATTAACTAACAACAGTGTAACTTTAACTAACAACACATTAACATTAACTAACAACAGAGTAACATTAACTAACAACA
>VRLP01007900.1:0-19353 GCA_009660295.1 Lophius piscatorius | reverse complement strand
CCAATCACTACCACATATCCAGTCTCAGAGAACAGTGTGATCAGCCCAGACAGGAGGACGTCCCTGAATAACCTTTCTACACCGCACCTAGGAGCCCCCAGCTTTATCCATAACTAAGTAGTGATGGATCCATAAAATGTTACCACTAATGACAATGTTTAATATCAAATATTTCACAAATCACTTATAGCGAGAAAAGGAAGACAATATAATATATCAGTGACAGTTAAAGTACAAAAGTAATCAATTGCGTGAGCTGAAGAAATTATGAAGTTAAAACAGCCATATGAACAATTTACATCTCAAAACCATTGTGATTTCAAGAATGTATATAAAATAACCCTAAACTTTTAATGTTACTCAAAATGAAATGGGCTGGAGCCAAAAATTCCATAGTTTTTGGAGTGGAGCAGTCCATTTCAAAGGTCCTGCCTCTTGTTAAACATTATCTCAAATGTTCACAAACCTCCTGATGTGGTTTCACCAAAGTAGTACTGCGAAGAACAATGGCCAAAACTTTCAGCACCAACACAGATCTCCAGTTATTGTATGTCTTTGTTGCAGTTTTCGATTCGAAAGGAGGTGCAGCTAGCTTTACAGTTAACGGAGGCCAATAGTTTTTCAGATGAGTTGTTTTTGTTTTCTGTTAAATTTTGTTAGGGGAGCCAACACAGTTTAGTTTAAGATACACACAAGAAGAGGTTATCCGTGGGGGGTCCAATCATTTCCACTCCAGTGTGCTTTGTTTTTAACATAACAAAAAACACGCCTTTTCTAAAAACAAAAACAAAGCACAAACTATTATCCGTTGAGAAAATATTAAACTAATTATTCTTCAATTCAGTTCAGCAGCTATGTGACTGGAAGAATGGATAAATTCTTCAAAGATCCACTGACAATCCATCAAGACAGATTTCACCCTGAAGCACCCATGTAATAATAATAATAATAATACATTTAATTTATAATGTAAGTAGCAAACAGTTTTCACACAATGGCATTAACAATCCTCTCAGGTGGGTTGTGACCTTCACTCAGAATTAAACAGAGACACACAGAAACAGTACTGGGTGCTGTGGTGATTGTAGACGGAGACTAAGGTGGTGATGGCCAAGTGGCTCCAGAGGTTTGACTTCCCCCTCGTGCCGGGACAAACGTTATTTTCTCTTTTCGTATCTGCGCCCCTGGTGATACTGCTCATATCCGCTGATTGCGCAAAAGCGACCGCAGACCGGAGTCCCGCACACGGTTTCGTGCATCAATAGTTTAATCCAAAGTTAATTTTCAGAAACATTTGATTGCAGTCAAAGTAATTGTTCTCAAACCTTGACCACCAATTAATTGGATTCAGGTCAGTCAAATACAAGTCTCAAACAGTGTACAAACAAACCATGAATGAATGGTCCAACTTCTGCTTCTTGTCTTTTGATTAATTCTTTATTTTCTATTTGTTTGAAAAAATGTGCTTGATTCCGCGCACCATATGGCAAACACCATAAAAACCAACTACTGCAGACAGAGACAGACGATTCGTGGTTGCAGTCAGAGAACTGTGCGCTCTTTCCGTCTTGCAAAACCTGATACCAGACAGAAGGTTCCTATCTGTATTCGAATGTACATTAGCTTACCAGTGACACCTAGTGGATAGTTCTGGTACAACAGGTCTAGTAGCTCCGGTTAATAATGTCTATCTAGTCATTGACAGGGATCCCCCTCCTGACAGGAAAAAGCATTATACATAACAATTATTTAAAACAATAATTATCCTCTAGGTATCAAAATGTAATTAATTTTCTGAGAAAGTTCATACAGTTGAATATGTTTAAAAATTCTAGCAAAGAAGTCTCGTCTCGTCTCGTTATCCTCCGCTTATCCGGGTCCGGGTCGCAGGGGCAGCAGTTTAAGCAGGGAAGCCCATACTTTCCTCTCCCCGGCCACATCCACCAACTCCAAAAGTTTGTGTTATTTTAAATCAGCCCGATCTTTTGATTCACTTTTTTGAGTTAACTTTTTTTTTCTCTCCTTTCACAGGTAAGAAGAGATCAGTACCAATATCACAAATTATAAATCAAAAGCAGAGAAACCTTATCATACCCAATATCATAACATTGACAATTATAAAAACATGTTAACAATTCAATTCAAATTTTGTTCAAGTTCAGTTCGAGTTATGGTTTAAAACTCAGTTCAAAATTCAGTTCAAAATCCAGTTCTGTTTCCAATCAGTTCAGTTCAAGGAAAACCTTTCAACACTCCTACTGCTCTGGCAGCAAGTTTACCAACAGTCCATCGGTAAGCAGCGGATCCTCTCACTGGCACGATGAAACAGGGTCTCTAGAAACGTAGTCCGTGGGTTTGGCTCGCCGTCTTGCCACCCATTGTATGGGTGTCACCCAACACCCACACCAATGAAAGATCCAAATTCAAAGGCGGGATCATGAAAAGTAAAAAAAATGATGAAATAAATATTAATATTTGTCCACTGGTATGTGCTATACATATCAAACATACATATACCTTTGCCAAAACCGTTGTGTTTCTGCAACATAAGGTCGTCATGCATTACTGACCAGGGAAGGTATTATTTTACAGGTTTCAGATCAGCTCTTATTAAATACTTATCTCGTTAATAACGCTAAATCTCTCCCGCGATCGACTCTGAGCCTGGGTTACGTTACCAAGGTGTATCGAGCGTCGTAAAGGGGAAGTGTCCCCATCAATATTTGTAGGCAGACTTTTAAATGTTGCTATGAAAGGGTTATTAAAAGGTTTATTTTAAACTGGCTGTTAATGAATTAATCAATGAGATGTACAAATTGTAGCAATTTATGCATATTAAATAATTTACATAGCTTATGCCTGTATTATAAACTATATTTATTTACAACCTAGTTTTTAATGTGGGTTACACTGACATCACAAATAAGAATGAAATACAATAAATATTCAAATTTGTCTTCTGATATGTGCTATAAAAGTAATTTTGGTATGATTCGAATCACATCATTCTTTTTTTATAATCAAAATCGTTGAATTTGCGTATTTCCTGTTGAAATAGAGAGGAAAAATGGGATGTGAGTCAGCTGTGAGCTGAGCCCTCACAAACTGGGTTGAAATTGTGCCTCTTGCTTTCTCACTGTTTGTCACCAATATAATGTTTCGAGACACTTTAATTATATGCCCTCACTTTCCATTGAATAAGTAATGTATTTCATGTATGTGTATAACATATTCAGTCTTACTGATCTGACATAAAAGTTTTATGAAAAAGCAGGAGGGGAGGTTGCCAGTACCTCTGCCTCACTGAAGGGGACGTGCGGAGCCCACGGGTTTATGATGGTTCTGCTGTTGCTCCTCTTCTATGCAGGGACAAAATCAGAGTCAAGCTGCACACTGTAGTCCGTTTTTTTATGTTTTGCTCTGGCTGCAAAACATAACACCCCGGCCATCAGTCTTCCCTTTACACTCTCTAGGCATTCTGTGAAATCATTCAAATAAATAAAATATTACTAGTGGTATGTGCAATATATCCCACCCCACCCCTGTCCGCTTTTGTTCAGCTTTCTGTATTTTGCATTGTGGTTTGAAATTAGCAGAGGAAAATTGTGAAACATTTAAGTGAGAAACTAAAATTTAAGCTAATATAGGTCATTTGATTTTATTTGCAATAATATAAGTATCAAATAAAATATAGTCTTGGTCAAAAAAAAATTTGTACTTTCTTACCTCAATATAATAATTTTCACAATGTAATATGCATACTGTTATACTGTTTCCAGTATGCATACTGTTTCCAGACTTGAAACCACCATGTGGGATCAGGCTGGTAGTTTTTGAACATTGACATGCTCCTGTGATGCAACTTTCCCCTTGCTACAACAAACCCCAGTATCACCCCTACATTTGATCTGAGATGATTTCTTTGTGTTTACGGTTATTAACATTGATCTGCAGCCTTTTACATTGCAGTCTCTCTTTCTTTCTTTCTCTTCGTATTACTGTGTAATAACACTATAGTCATTGAGAATTCAAAACATTTGTATGTTTTTAATTTACTTAATAGAAACATGTAAACAACTTTTGAGTTTTGTTACATAATTTTATAACTTTATTAAGATTAATAATATCATACCTTTGTCCAACCACAATGACTGTAATGAATCATTGCAGCATTATCTGATAACAAACTGTTAACAAACTGAGCAGCTTGAATTGAACAAAATGTTTACTTCAATCTGTTTACTCTGTTCAAGATGAACTACTCTAGAACAACCGTAATCTAGTATTTTTATTGTGCAATTCCAGTCAAAATTGTTATACTTTGTCAGATTAATCTGTTTTTGCTTTAAAAAGTCTTGATTTTTAAGTCAATTTTAAAAATTATTATTTAAGTTATACCAGTTAAAGTCAGTCAATCAATCAATCTTTATTTATATAGGGCCAATTCACAACAACAGTTGCCTCAAGGTGTTTTCCAAAAAGAGCAGGTCTAGACCAAACTCTTTATATAATTATCTACAGGACCCAACAAATTCCTCCTTGAGCAAGCACTTGGCGACAATGGCGAGAAAAAACTGCCCTTTAACAGGCAGAAGCCTTGAGCAGATCCAAGACTCAGGGTGGACGGCCTACTGCCATGACCGGTCGGTATGAAAAAAAAAAGAGAGTGAGAGCGAGAAAGAGAGAGACACAGGTAAGGATTGATACAGATTGGGGAAAAGCAGCAAAGAAGTGTAAATAGTTTTTAAAGCTCATAAATTATTGAAATTTGGTCAAAGCACATTTGTTGCACATTTGTTGAATTAAATTTAATTTGGTTAATTAAATTTAATTCAACAAGTATCATTTTCACCAGGATAATTTCATGGCATTATTTATGTTCCTGCAAAAAACATTTTTACAGTCCTGTTAAAAACTGTTCATACCAAAGTAATTTGGCTAGGTTTAATGTTATATTACAACTTCTGGCCTTCTATGGACAGAAAGAGGCACAGATGTGTCCGTTTGACCAAACTCAGAATGACAAATTTAAATGATTCATAGTCACTCCACAGATGCCGAGGCACCTACAAATACTTATGTTAGAGGATATGAAATTACCTCATTCAGGGACACGGAAATTCCACGGTGTTTTGGGAGGAACATGTTGGAAAGAATAAAAACGTCTTGACGAAATGGAGGTTTCCTAAACGCAACAAGCCATCACGCGCCGACGTGACGTCATTGACAGTTGAGGTCCAGCCTTCAGATTTGGGACAAAACTCGGTGACTAGGGCAATTCGTGGTACCATCACAGTGAAGGCTGTCGTACTTGACTTTGCGAGATGTCTGTTCGTCATACTTTTCTGAGTTGTGCAGCTCATGCGCTCTTTTTTGTGATGTTTCTACTTTTCGTAGCGTTTCTCGGTTACTGCGTGTATCTCAAATACATTCATATGAAATATGACCACATTCCTGGCCCACCGAGAGACAGGTAGCCTAAATAATTAGCCACATTTATTTTCTTAGCTCCGTTGATAGACTTAATATGCATCAGCTAAAACTATTATTGTTATTGTTATTATTTGTAGCATAAATAACATTATTATATAGCTTGACACTTGTTTGTTGCTTTTTTTTCTTTCATAGTTTCTTCTTTGGACATTCACAGACCTTCCGTAAGATTTTGAAAAGTGGTGGCGTCCTCCATGAAAGATTTCTGGAATGGTAAGCGCCAGCCAAGTTGATTGCCATAAAGATATAGATTTACGTCAATGTTTTTTGTCTCCTCAGCAGTGACATATAGAATCCCACCCCGTCTCGTAGCAGCATGTTCAATATGTGATATGCGCTGTTCCTCTTTTGTTAACATATATGTCGGATATTATAATTATCTGTCTGCTGTTTTCTACATGATTGTCATGATCCAAATACACAGAGACTTACATTGTATGATAGTAGATTCAAGCAAATAATGTCGCATGGGTCTGAGATAAGGGGTTATAATGATAGATCTGTTATGTAAAAGGTTCATCCAGATCATTTAACATTTCTTCTCAGTTTACATATGTATAACAAGTTAGGCTTTGTGGAACGGGATAGCTGTTATATCTCTGGACTTTTCTGCAGTGGTAGATGAAGTATTCAGATGCTTTAATTGAGTAAAAGTTCTATAACAATGTGAAAATACTACACTACAAGTAAAACATGTGCTTTCAAAAATCTCACTTATATATAACTATGTAAGTATTATCTGTGAACTGTAGTTAAAACCTAAAATCTTTGATGTCCTGCTTAATTATCTTGTTGCGATCAGTTTGAGTTTCTACTTATTGAAAAATGTATGTCACTTGACTGAGCCTGTATAACAGTAAGCATCAAAAGATGAAAATAGAATAAAATATTGCAAATAAATAATTTTTATCTAGTTTGTTTTTCTTGAGGAGGACATGGCAGGGTTAAAGTATCAAAGTAAAGTACTTGTTGTGTTGGTCCCTCTCAGTCTTTTGCTATTATTTTTAGATTGCAGATACTGCTGCATTTGTAGCTCTATTTCCCTGGTGTTTGTTTATTTGTTTATTTGTATGGATGCAAAAATTTTTTTGCCCTAAAGCAACGCTATACTTCCTGGGACCCACAATTAAAACATACATACATTCAAAGCATCAACATACCGTATATTAAACCTTATAATTCGCTCATATCGGTACATTTGAAACATATAGTATTCATTATAACCAATGCTGTTGATGTTAAAGGATGAGGTGTTCTATTTACCTTTTGCAATTTATCATCATCTGTTGATAGAATTGATGTCCTGTGAGAAACACCCATCTCTTAAAAGTCAACTATACATAATTTTAGTCATTTAACAGCACATTTGGAGATATGTGAGGTGTATGAAATATATATTTGAAAAGGTAATTAGAGTATCAAAAAACGACCTCTTAGATGTTGTGCAATAGAGGTTTAAAATAGCATGAAATGGAAATACTGAGGTAAAGTCCCATTGCTTGAAATTTATACTTGAGTAATTGTTATTGTAAACCAGTCATAGATAGCATAGCACTAAATATCTTTATACAACATTTTTATAAAGATGTTTTACCAAGAAACTTTTTTGCTGATCAGGGGGCACTGCTGGAAAAAAAATTTGAAAAGTCTGGCAAGCACTGGTCTAAACAAAGATGTATAACCTTGCAATCTTAAGCAAAACTAGTAGCTACAGCCGTAAGAAAATAAAATTGAGTAAAAGTATAAAGACGCATAAATGGAAGTATTCATGTATAATTACTTAATTTAGGTAGATCCACGTGGGTAGCTTCCTCGGATTAACCAAAATAGTATAATCACTGACAGTGGACGTCAGAATAACATTGATTAGTTTGTGACCATGAATATCTGTAAATATCGGTACTGTATGTAAAATAAAGTAATAATGGTCCTACAAATGACTGATCAAAATTTTTACCCATGTATGAAATTAATATCATCTATTATTAACTATCAAAACCTTGTAAACGGGAATATTTATCTAAACTATGTCAGATTTGTTAAAGAATTCATCAATGTAGGAAGTTCTCATATTTCTTAATGTTGAATCCTCATTAATGAATATACTGTTGGTTTTCCTCTGTTTGCCATATTTATTGTCAGTTTACACTCACTTTCTTTTGTACCTGAGACAAAGGCTTGAAAATCCAAATGAAATTTCTCTCTAAATATTTTCAGTAGTAATTTTGTGGACATTCAATGCAGTTTTATTTTTATGTTCATTTGCAACTTTTAATGAGGATGTTATTTTTCAGGGCCGAAAATTATGGGCCTGTTTACAGAATAAATTTCCTACATTACGTTTCAATCGGTGTGACCTGTCCGGAGGCAACCAAGGTAACTGCCCTGCAACCTACACTAGCATTCATAAGTTACACAGGCATTGAATAATAAACTGTGCTAAAAGGTGCAGATAGCAGACATTAAAGTCTTCATAAAAATGTCCCTGTTACTGTCACGTTATGTTCTTCTTGTTGAAAAATGTGTTTGCTAATTCTCTGATAATGTTTGCATTAAAACCACTCACTCACTGTGATTGTTCCTGCTTTTGCTCCTGTTTTTCAGGGAATCCTGATGTCCCCCAAGTATCCCAAACCAAAAATCCTCTATTCGAGACTGTTCAGCCTGTTTGGTCAAAGGTTGTTTATCAGACTGTTGGATTTTTTTATCTAAATCATAGTGCGATATGCATTTTAAATCCTTGTCAAGCTTTTTTGACAAACTGGCTTAATAACAGTTTGACATTTTGATTGTCATAGCAGTAAAAACATGAGAAACAGAAAACCAGCATGCAAAATTATTATTTAAGTGAGTTATTTAAGCGTCCTTGTTTCCTGCCATGCCATGTCAAAATATTTTTCGTATATCTCGTCTATTTCTGAGCTCAGATTACGGATTAAGAAAAGGCATCATGTACTTTCTTACCATCTGAAGTTATAGTTAAATCATTTTATATATACACCTACTGGTTCTATTTGGACAACTCCTCAGTGATGAACCCAGTGTCATTGGGTGTTTTGGGTCTCAGATCATCAGACACCCTCACCCCGACTTGTATCTAAATCGCGCGCTTTTTCGCGGATCCACAGCCACTGCAAGGCCTTCTCTGCGGCCTCCAAGAAGTTTTTTTGTGGTTCTTGCACTGGAGCCATCTCATTGCTATCACCCTTTCCCCAACGATTTAGGTCAGCAGCTGAGGATGTATTTCATGGTGCCCCTTCTCTGACACAGTTTGCATGCTATTGTGTTTGACATACTGCAAACATTCAGATTGGCTGGGCGCGGGAAGGCATCTCATACTGATTGGATGAGAAACTTGATGCGCGCTGGTTCGGACATCCAGCATTCTGTCCAGGTGATTTTTCTTTGTTCTACGCTATCTCACTTGGTCCAACCCCTTGTTTGGACGTACCGACCATCCTGCTGCATCTTTCTTCCTCCACTTTGGCTTGTATCTCATCCTGCACCTGCTGACGCCGCTCCTTCTGCTCTGTCAAAGCATGGTTTGGGAAAGCTGGCCAATCCTGTCCTTCCCACTGCCACGGTGCCCACAATGATGATGTGCTGCAGCCGTGCCTCTGCTCTCTCCACAGCATCCTGAGCCCTCCACTTGTTCCCGGTAACTTAGACAGATTCCTGCTGCAGCGACCTTAACATCCGAGGAGTCACGGTACATCATTACCTCCCTGACTCAAGTGACTTTGTACTCCTAAGTAAGGTGGAATGCCCGTAGGGGTGCAATGCTGCCTAGGAACTGGGGGAGACCCAACCAGTTTCGTAGAGACTGGGTGGTGGTTTTCTCCAGTGTGTCCTCAGTTGTCATTGGTGTTTCGTAGATTAGTAAAGGCCCGAGTAATCTCGGCAAGACTCTGTGTTGGAAAATCGAGGTTTGGAACTTCCCCAAGAGCCCAGATTTGTTAAAAGCAGTGAGCCATGTTGTCAATTTGCTCCTGGTTTGATGGGATGTGGCGGTGTCTTTCAGTGAGGCGTCAAAAATCTTGTCCAGGCTCTTCACTGGTTTCTCGGTCTCTGTTGGGATCTGGGTCCCTCCCAGAGTGAAGCAGAACTGGTTAGCTACTTTTCCATTCTTCAGGATCAGAAACCTGGATTTTGCTGGCTTAAAACTCCTCCTTGCCCATTAGATGAGTCGATACAACCCCTGAGCCATCTGCACCCAGGGACGCATGTTATTGTTGCTGTAAGGTCATCCACGAACGCCCCTATCGGTGGATACCGGGTCCCTGACCTGGACATTGGGCCACTGCACACCACTTCCGCTGATCTGACAATCATGTTTATGGCTAATGAGAAGAGGGTTACTGAGATTGTGCATCCAGTTATAATGCCCGTCTCCAGCCGGTGACAGGCTGATGTTTGTGCCCCTGATGAAACTCTCACCCTGAAATTGTCGTAATAGTCCAGGATGAGCTTTTGGATCTTCTCTGGAACATGATGTATAGTTAGTGTTGCCTAAACAAGCTTGTGTGGAATTGATCCATAAGCGTTGGTTATGTCTAACCAGAGTTCTGAGGTCAGGGGTCTCTTCTGTTTTCCTTTACCTCTCTGATCAGTTGGGTTACTACCCCCGCATGTTCCAGGCATCCGGGTACTCTTGGGACTCCACCCTAATTAATAAATAACAATTAATTTACAAGCTTATTTTGCTCCTATGAAAGGATTGATTTCCATGTCTGTCTACCAGATTCCTGGGTAATGGCCTGTTAACAGAACGGGACCATGAACAGTGGTATAAACAGCGCCGCATCATGGACCCTGCATTCAGCAGCTTGTAAGTTTCTTAATCTTTTAGATCTAATCCAGGGCTTTTTTTTTCTTGTTTCTGGTTTTCCCTTCCATTCACACATTGTCCTTCATTCATGTTCTGTCCAGCGAATAACTCCACCTCTCCAGGTCTTCTTCCACCTGCTCCTTGCCCTGACTACAGATCACAATGTCATCTGAACACATCATAGTGTCGTACGCTTTCACAAAAGAAACAATGCAACTCCGTCTGACCTTCTCTATACTTCTCCATCGGCACTCTCAAAGAAAACATCGTATCTGTAGTGTGGTTTTATATATATATAGTGTTGATTCTATTCAGATCTATGTTCTGTTTCTGTTGGACTGCGTCATCAAAATGCATCATTTCTGTGTAGGTTAATATTTCCTGACCACATGTTTCCACATGTCTAAATCCACCATTATTTGCAGGTATTTGAGAGGTCTGATGGGAACCTTCAATGATACGGCAGAGAAACTCATGGATAAACTTACTGAGGTCGCTGATAAAAACACAGAAACCAAGATGCTCCACCTTTTCAACTGTGTCACCATGGATGTTATTACTAAGGTATCGTTCCCTAGTCTTTTTTCTGCTTCCTTTGAAGGATTCGTGATTAAACAAGAACTCACAGAGAGAGTGGAAAACTTAAGGCACTAAGGCACAACACTAAGGCACAACAGTACCAAAGATAGACATTATTTTGATCATAATCAATTGGATCTCTTTATTAAGGATGCTGTCCAATTCTTCTTAACTAAATCGATCCATTATTAAGAGAGCTATGGCCAAAAAATAACATAAAACATAAATGCCCTGTCTGTAACCGTTAAGAAAAAGTTATTATGATGTCACGTGGTGAGGTCTTGACATAACATCAAAGAAATTTTATCTTTTGGGTAATTTTTCATGCAAATCCATGTATTTGTTTTCTTTCCAACCTTGCTTACATCAGACAGACAAACAAAGGCAAACACAATACCTCCTTGGCAAAGGTAATAGGTTTATTGTATCAACCTATTTGAATAACTTGCTCACATTTGAAAATATCTTTGAATTAAAGCCCCATCTTCTAGCTGTGTTACGTTCAGCCAGTGGGAGGGACTTTGTGGTCAAGTCCCCTAGAGTAAATATCAGGTCATGGGTGTGGACACAGGTATGAGTTGTTAGTATCTTAGGACCTGAATTACATGATCCCAAATATGGTGTGAAAAGTTGCATTTTTCGCGTTCAGTTCAACAGTTTGCATATTTGGTTGGTGTGTGTTTTCTATTCAGAATAATTAAGTGCATGACAACACGTGCAAACATGGTGGTGGCAGAACTATTTAAAGAGGGATTTTGCATGTGTTAACAGAAACTTAAGAGAGCAGAGTAACAGCAAACACTAAATTAAACTTAATCCCATGGACCCGGAGGTGTTAGTGGAAGAGTCAAATATACATATTGCTAAGAATTGCAAAGAAATCTCAATATTACCAAAAGAAACAGGATATTGGAGTGTCTGCGACAAAGTCAATGCTGTGGGTAAAGGAAGAAGAACGACAGATGAAATTAAAGAGGATAACAAGATACAAGATGAAGAGCAAAAGAAAAAAACTTAGGGGACCAGTAGAAGACATGCCTCTGCTGGTTAGCCACAGAGGACCCCCAGGGAGCTGGTCAGCGTTGGATCTGGTCTGACAATGGTCATCAGTGCCCTGGCTGGATCGGAGATGGGTTACAGGCAGAGTTGAGTTCTCTCAGTCCAAGCGGTCCTACAACAGAGCAGCCGGGAAATGAAGAGGGGCGAGAGAGCACAGCAAGACATGTGGCCAGTTGTCATTCGCCTCCACGTCCATTGCATCATGCTCCAACATGATGCAATGGACGTTACAATATTGATGTTTGGAAATGTTGTGCAACATACAGAAGACAAATACAATCTGGACCACTTTTTTCTGCGCTGTATAGTAATACTCCTGCAGTGTTCAAAGTCCAAAGAACGGAACCGACCTTTCAGTATGCCATACTGTGTCTGTGTGCAATGCTGTACCGATTAGCACCGTCCTTTCAAACCTATTAAATATAGATGCAATCACAAACACCGCATTTTTTTTCAAGCTTTGGAAATGACATTGCTTGTGCTAAATGAACCTATTTGTATCGACTTTTCCCAGTGTTTTGCACGCTCAGGTAGAAACGCCCGATTACATATTAATTAAATATGGACTAAATGGATAGCATGAGTTATTTTGCATGTTTGACTGACACAATCCTCAGTGCACAACGTTAGTAGATCAACTTGCGCAATCCTTCGGTAAATAAGGTCCTCAGTGTTATCATTTATTTCCTTGGTTTCCTCCAGGTTGCCTTTGGTGTGGATTTAAATTTGCTGCAGGCTAGTTCACCTTTCCCTAAAGCCGTTGAAACATGTCTTAAAGGGATGGTGTTCTATCTCAGAGACTACCTGTATGGGGTAAGACTTCACTGCAAGTTTCGCAGCAGTTTCTTTTGCAGGAATGATTGTAAAACATTTGATTTTCAAAATCATGGATTTTCAGTTGAACCCAAAGAACTGGCCATTCATCAAGGAAGTGAAGGAAGCTTGCCAGCTGCTGCGTACAACTGGAGCTCAGTGGATCCACGACAGAAAGGCTGCCATGCAGAATGGTGACGACGTTCCCAAGGACATCCTCACGCAGATCATCAAAGCTGCTGGCAAAGGTTACTACAAGAAGGGTCCTAGGAAAGGAGGCTGGACAGCACTCAAAGAGCACAATTCATATGATCCTATTGTTAAAAATGGACATTATAGTCTGGATCATCATCCAGATTTGGATTTGCCATAAATTCTAATGAACTTGCCTTTGGCTTAAGCAGTAAAATAGCAGGATTTCAAACACAGTCACAAGTCAAAATCAAATCAAATTATATTTATATTGTGCCAATTCACAACAAATGTTGTGTCATGCAACTTTCCATAAAGTGCAGGTCTAGACAGAACTCTTTATTCATTATCCTACAGAGACCCAATAAACTTGAACATCAACAACATGAGGGAACAGTGAACAAAGACAAAGTTTACATGCTCGTTGTCAGTGGGCAGAGTTCCTCCCCCCGGTACGTCCTGTCCAGGGATATTGACAAACAGTGGGCGGGGGGGTTCAAAGGGCAAGAGAGAGAGAAAGAATGGTGAGGGAATGCAAGAGAGTAGGAGTTGGGTTGTGATGAGAGAGAGGGAGAGAAAAAGTGAATGAAAAATGGGGGGACACAGACAGGCGAATAAGCAACTGCCGGTCCACAGCAGCAGATCCAGCCACCATCCACGTGACCCTGCAGGGTGAAGAAGCACAAAGACTCCAAGGAAGAAGTCAAGTTAGTTACATGCAATAATCCAGTAACATGCATTAATGTGAGAGGGATGTATAAAGAGGGAGAGCGAGAGAGGAAGAGAGAGAAGTTCAGTGCATCATGGGAGATCTTCTCCTAGTCCAAACATATGACACCATAGCCAAGAGTTAGCTGAGGCCAGCTTTTGTGGTTTGTTTTATCATAAGGGAAAGGTTTTAAGCCTATTCCTAAATGTAGAAAGGGTGTCTGCCCCAGGAACCTAAACTGGGAGATGGTACCACAGGAGAGGAGCCTGATAGCTGAAGGCTCTGGCTCCCATTCTACTTGTCCTGTAGAATGTCCTGTTAACAGTACGTTAATTTCAAGAAGCTTCTCATGGTCAATGCATTAGTCCAGGGTTCGCCATGCATTTAAATTGAAAATCTTGAAATGATAAATTGGGTCCAAAATGCAGCAGAAGTACGGCTTGGCTATGCTAACCTTAGCTGAATATGACAAAGTACCACCAATCTGGAGCCATGAAGGTGCGGTGATATGCCCTAATCTGCAACAAAAACTGTTAATATAATCGTCTCTTTGTTACGAGCACTCCCTGAGACTTCCTTTGCCAATTCAACGTGCGTTTTAAAAAAAAAAAGTCCAAGATAGCTGCTATGTTATTCTGAAAAATAATTTGGACCTTTAACCAATTTGTCATGGATTTCATCATTCCAACATCAACATATTTGTTTTGACTTCCCTGTCCTGAATGAGACCTGTCCCGCTGGCTACTGTTACCGCCAGAAAGTCCGCAGCACTGGTCGTGGTGGTGGTCTGTCTATCATCTACCGCAGTAATTTGGACTTTTCTCCACTGCCGTTGCCAGAGATCTCTTCTTTTGAATGCCTGGCATTTAGTTGTAAGCCCCCTTTCTCCATGACCATACTTCTAATCTACCACCCAAACCAAACCCAGCCTTCATCTCTGAGATGTGCAACCTTTTGTCGACATTTTGCACAACCTCTGCCAATATTATAATACTTGGAGAAATTAACATTCATGTCAACTCCACTGCCTGTCGCTTTGCATCCAAATTTTTACAACTACTGGATTGTTTTAATCTAAGGCAACTTGTCGATGTTCCCACCCACACTATGGGGCACACTCTGGATTTTGTCATCACTGACTCTGCTCATCTCAGCAATCTTTTTGTGTACGATCTGGGTGTGTCCTACCACAAGGCCGTCTCCATGGAATTGTCACTTTTGTCCCCCCTCACCAAGCCCAAACGTCAAATCTACTTCAGGAATTTGGAAAAACATCAACCCAGAAACCATGACAGTCGACCTCCAACATCTTCTTTCTGCAAACTTTGTATCAGCCAATGAATCAGTGGATTTGTACAGTAACTCTCTGAGTAGCATTCTGGATCGTCACGCCCTTGTAAAAACAAGAACAGTCACTTTCTCCCGCTCAGCCCCCTGGTTCACCAGCGAGCTACGGAAAATGAATGCAGCTGGGCGTGTCCTTTAGAGGCGTTACAAGGCTTCAGGTCTCATTGTCAACAAGCTAGCGGACAGCCTTTTGGCTTTCTTCAAATCGAAAATTGACTCAATCCATTCAGTCCTTTCTGGTTCCTCCACTCTACTTATCCAACCTGCTTACTCACAGTTTGAGATCTCCCAGCCTCTAAAGTGCGTCCTGGAAATCCCACAGCAGGAGTTTGAGGTTATCATCAGGACGATGAAACCCTCCACCTGTGCCCTCGACCCCTTTCCTACAGCCTTGGTGAAAACTAACATCTCTTCCATCAGTCCCCTGATCACCGCTGTAATAAACCAATCCCTCCAGGCTGGCTTTGTTCCTTCTGCCCTAAAGCCGCCGTAATCAGACCACTCCTCAAAAAAACCTACTCTCGATCCAGAGGTTTTTTGCAAATTACAGGCCCATTTCCAAACTCCTATTCCTCTCTAAAGTACTGGGAAAAGTAGTTACTGCCCACCTCCAGGACCACCTCAAATACAACAACCTCTTTGAAACCTTTCAGTCTGGTTTCTGCTCCGCCCTCAGCACAGAAACAGCTCTGCTTAGAGTCACAAATGACCTACGGATGGCAGCAGATGCTGGTTCACCTTCCCTCCTGATTCTCCCTTTTTTTTCTGCTGCCTTCGACACAGTTGACCATGGAATACTCCTACACCCCCTACATCACACCATTGGACTCACTGCCACCGCCCTAAAATCCTATCACATAAAAACTGCGTAGAAAAGAAAATCATTGAGCAGCCTGGTTTCACTTGCAGTCAATATGAATTTTATTTTATTAGTGGATTGACATTACAGCATAATATATGATAAGAGGACTGGAGTATGGATGTACTGTACGAATCATTTTTTTCATTATTCCAGAGGAAAGTATGACCAAAGATGATGAAGGGTGCATGTTGGACAATTTTGTGACATTTTTCATTGCGGGTGAGTATGCATCATTTCTGATTACATTTTTGAAATGCTACAAAATCGAATAATTAAATGAATAAAGGTGGATTGTGTTTCATGTGAATCGTTCTTTTAATCTCTGCATGTTGGTTCAGAGATAAAGGATATGATTATTCTAATATTAATTACAAATTAGAGTCTTTTGAAGGTGTTCTGATTCATTTTGCTGTCTGTGATATTTTAGGGCAGGAAACAACAGCTAATCAGCTGGCTTTTTGCGTCATGGAACTTGCGAGACATCCTGATATACTGGAGAAGTGAGAACTAATTATGCAGAGAGAAGCCGCTTGATGATCATGTAGCCACTGAATGATGATGTCTCTAACAGATGTTTTATTCCTCAGAGTGAAGAAAGAGGTGGATGAAGTCATTGGGATGAAACAGGATATCAGTTATGATGATCTGGGACAACTGACTTACCTTTCACAGGTACATATCATGTGAAGTCTTTTTCTTAGGATGTTGTGAGTCCATGTTGTATCGAGTGACATATTCATTCATTTATTCACCCTTAAGTTAAGCAGTTCAACAGGTTTTCAATATGAAACATGCTATATATATATATATATATATATATATATATATGTGTATGTATATGTATGTATATTTATATATTTTTTATTTATTTATTTATATTTATATATATTTTTTTTTTATCTACCCTAAGGTGTTAAAAGAGACTCTGAGGATTTATCCGACATGTCCTGCCATGTCTCGTGATGTAGTGGAAGACACGGTCATTAACGGTGTCCACATACCTGCGGGAGCTACATGCATGGTAAGTCAAAACTAATCAGCTGCCCTCCTGAGTGTCATTTTCAGATAACACTGCTTTCCCACAAGCAGCATACACATGACGTGTAACACAGCAGCATCAGCATCTAGTATGATGCGCCAAACATGAGTCAAGCAGCACTTTGTTAACAATTAAATAACAGGGACTTATTTTCTTGAAAAACTTAAAGACCTCCTCCCCAATCTGAAGACATTACCTGTTTATTTCTCTTCTTTAATTAGATGATAACTGCCCTTAGGTGCTTTTTAAACATTGCGTGTGGGTAACATCACACCTCCATTCTTCTTCTAATAATAATAATAATAATAATAATAATAATAATAATAAAAATGATGCATTCTTGTATAGTGTGTTTTTCAAAACTCTCAAAGATTCCTCAAAGGTACAGAAAAAAACTAAATTAAAAGATGAATCGATATCAAATATTAACATGTAAATATAAACACCTCATATGACAACCAATAACAGATCAACAACATTTATGGAACATACTCCCACGCCACCCTTCTTCTCTGCTGCTGTCTCTGAGCAGTGACCCCCCACACACACACACACACACACACACACACACTGTTGTAAGTCTAATTATCTTTTCCAGAGGAACATATAGTATATACTGATTGAGTAAGTTAATTAGTGCTTCTGCTTTACAGTAAATACAAGATTTCAGTTAACGTGTTGACTCAAAATCAAAAATATTAAAAGAAATTATTCTTAAATTCAGTTCAACGGCTTTGTGGTTGGGAGACTACAGAAATTCTTCAAAGACCCGCTGACATTTGATCCTGACAGATTTCATCCGGACGCACCCAAGTAAGCAGGAAACGGTTTTCACATCATGACATGTTTGTCATTAGTCTCATATGAACAGGATTGTTTTCTCCGATGAAAGAAGGAAGATGGTGTTTACTGAGTAAGCTGTCTCGGATCTGTTTTCTTAGACCTTACTACTGCTACTACCCGTTTTCCCTCGGTTCCCGTTCATGCCTGGGACAGAACTTCGCTCAGGTGGGTTGTGACTCCCACTCAGAATCAAACACAATAACACAAAAACCTGACAACACACAGTTCAGTCAGTGGGTGCTGTGGTGATTGCAGATGGAAGCTAAAGTGGTGATGGCCAAGCTGCTCCAGAGGTTTGACTTCCCCCTCGTGCCGGGACAGACTTTTGACATCCTGGACACCGGCACCCTCAAGCCGAAGAGTGGAGTGGTGTGCAACATCAGACACAGGACTCAGAAGAAATAAAATGCAGCAGAATCCTATCACAGACCTGCCGTCCTGCTCCAGTCAAACATCCTGATGCCTCGTTTGTCTTTTACTTAATTTTTAGACCTTAATAATGTATCTGCAGTGCTTGTTATAATAATATGTGCGTCTATTCTCATGTCATTTATACAATTATTTCTAAGAAATGGTGAGGATATAGAAAGACTGGGTAGGCTCCAGTATCAGTAGCACTTTGATCCGGTTGTAGCTAAATGTTTTGCTTTTGCACCTATATGCTAATTTAGAAAATGCCAAATTTACCAGTTTTACACAAATGAAAATAAATCACAGAGGAAAAATTATTAAAATCAGCCTTCTTTCTCATTATTTCCCTGATGCATGAATTAAAAAATTAACAGTGAATGAGTGTCACTCCTGATTCAAACATTCGGGGATATTATGGAATCATCAAGAACTGGATTGATTTTGGGAAAGGTCGGTTGTATATTTCTGACACTAAGGGGAAGTTCATCTCCAAAGTTTTCGGCCATAATTTCTCAAGCATTTGTCCGATCTAATCCAAATTGGGTTTATATGAACTGACTTGAAGAGATCTGTCTTGTTTAAATCGTGTTTTATTTATTCGTTTCTAATTTTCTCACAAGGGGGAGTTTTTTACAGAAAACCTTGTTTCACGGAGATCACTTCCTAACCATCGGCATATTATGGTCCAAATTCAGTCCATATGAATCAATACCAGGAGATCTATATTGTACACATCATATTTTACTCTAAAAGTTCATATTTTACTCATTGAGGCAACGTTTTTCAAAAAACACTGTTTTCCAGACATAATCCAAAAACTGTTTTGTAGATCATTTTCAAACTTTATAAAACCAGAGACTTAAGTGCGAGGAAGAACTGGTTGGGGACTTTTCGAGGATATATCTTGCCTGTCGGGGATGATGGCATAGGTCTAGTTTATAGAATTATGTTGATAAGGCTAATAAAGGGTGAGGGTCAAAAAAAGAAATTGCAATTTCTCATGTTGCAAATTATTCTGTGTGAACACTAGAATAATTTATTGATCAAGTTTTATCAATAAAAGTTTGAAGTGTATATGTTATGATAATGAATAATAATAATGTCATGTAGCGACGACAGCCACATCTGCTCTCCATTAGACGGGAATACTCTGTATGGGGGACTTATTACTTCCTTCC
>VRLP01007899.1:0-17500 GCA_009660295.1 Lophius piscatorius | reverse complement strand
AAACACACATATACAGATACACGCACACACATATACACAAACACACATATACAGATACACACACACAGATACACACTCACAGATACACATTTGTGTCGGCGTCCGTAGAAGGAATTAATTTCAGTTTTGAATTTTTAAGACACATTTTCCCACAAATGTTCTTTTTGAGTCACATTCATGTGAGGATGACTTTCCTCCTCGTCTTCATCGTCACATTGGGCCCCCGAGGAATCCCGGAGACTTTGTTCTCATAAGACTCTAAGAGTCTTTATGTCTTTGTTTTCTGCAGATCAGCTTCTTCAAACTGGGCTCAGAGAATCTAACCCAGCAGTGGGAGAACTTCCTGACAACCATCGGAACCAGCGTCCAGAAGTAAGACCCTCCCCCCAGAAAAAGTTCCAACACTTCCTGTTTGTCCGTGTCTCTAACCCTCTTAAGAAATATGAAGAAGGCAACAGAAACATCATCCTCACGACAGTGATGGACACTGTGCGTGTGTGTGTGTGTGTGTGTGTGTGTGTGTGTGCAGTGTGCGTCGGGAGATGGAGGAGGAGGTGGGACAGATGCAGCAGACCATCCAGGACATGGAAGGGTCATGTGACTCGCTGTATGCACCGTGTGACCCTGACCCCGCCCACTCGCCTGTCTGCCGCAGCCTGACCAGGAAACAGGGATACCTTCACATCCGGAAGTAAGACGCCACACACTGTAATACAGAGATAACTGATGGTGTAATACCTGAGATAACTGACGGTGTAATACCTGAGGCAACTGACGGTGTAATACCTGAGATAACTGACGGTGTAATACCTGAGACAACTGACGGTGTAATACCTGAGGCAACTGACGGTGTAATACCTGAGATAACTGACGGTGTAATACCTGAGACAACTGACGGTGTAATACCTGAGATAACTGACCGGTGTAATACCTGAGGCAACTGACGGTGTAATACCTGAGGCAACTGACGGTGTAATACCTGAGATAACTGACCGGTGTAATACCTGAGACAACTGACGGTGTAATACCTGAGATAACTGACCGGTGTAATACCTGAGACAACTGACGGTGTAATAGCTGAGATAACTGACCGGTGTAATACCTGAGACAACTGACGGGTGTAATACCTGAGACAACTGACGGTGTAATAGCTGAGATAACTGACCGGTGTAATACCTGAGACAACTGACCGGTGTAATACCTGAGACAACTGACCGGTGTAATACCTGAGACAACTGACAGGTGTAATCCTCCAGTCTCAACAGTGATATCTGCTGTTTGGGTCAGTTGTTAGGATCCTAACTCCTCGCGTGTTTGTGTCTGTCTCGCAGTAAGACGGGCCTGGTGTCCACATCCTGGGAGCGTCAGTACTTCTTCACACAGGGGGGGAATCTGATGCAGCAGGGTCGTGGTGAGGTGGCGGGGGGGCTGGTCACAGACCTGGACAACTGCTCCGTCATGGCAGTCGACTGTGACGACCGCCGCTTCTGTTTCCAGGTCACTTCCTTCGATGGCAAGAAGTAAGAGGGTCTGTGTGTGTCTCTCTGTCTGTGCCTGTCTGTGTCTCTATGTGCCTGTCTGTGTCTCTGTGTGTCTGTCTGTGTCAGCAGACCTGGTTGACCTGGTTTCTGTCTCCATCCTGTCAGAGTGGTGACGCTGCAGTCAGAGAGCAGGAAGGACTGTGAGGAGGTAAGATGTTTTCATGTCATGTGACCTCTGTAGGTACTCTGCTGTCTGCTCCCCCTCTCTCTCTGCTCGCCCTCTCTCTCTCTGCTGTCTGCTCCCCCTCTCTCTCTCTGCTCGCCCTCTCTCTCTCTGCTGTCTGCTCCCCCTCTCTCTCTCTGCTGTCTTCTCACCCTCTCTCTCTCTGCTGTCTGCTCCCCCTCTCTCTCTCTGCTGTCTGCTCCCCCTCTCTCTCTGCTCGCCCTCTCTCTCTCTGCTGTCTGCTCCCCCTCTCTCTCTCTGCTGTCTGCTCACCCTCTCTCTCTCTGCTGTCTGCTCACCCTCTCTCTCTCTGCTGTCTGCTCACCCTCTCTCTCTCTGCTGTCTTCTCCACCAGTGGGTCTCCACCATCAACAACATCTCCAGAAGGATCTACCTGAGTGAGAACGCAGAGGTCGGTGTCCCGCCTCCATCTTTGAGGTCCTTCACTCGTCTGAGTCAAAACCCTGACCTTTGACCTGTCCATGGACTCAAATCCCTGTGATGCTCCTCCCCTGCTGGACGAGCCGTTGTTACGGTTTCATACACTGATCAGCCATAACATTAAAACCACTAACCGTCTACTGTTTAGCCACTAAAACAACTCTTTGAAGTGACTGTGATGTCATCATGCTTCTGAAGCCTCTATCAGAACCAGCTAGAACGTTTTCCCCCAGATCAGAAAACACGGACCAGCCTTCACCCCCACCACCATCCTTCCTTAGAACACTTTGGTAGGTTCTAACCACTGCTGACACGCTAGACCCGGCAAGACCTGTCGTTCTGGAGATGTTCTGATCCAGTCCTCTACTATGTCGACATCAGCACAGAATGTTCAGGCGCTACCAGGTGCCACGATAATGACACGATCAGTGTGGTTCTGACTAAATCTGTCGGTGGTTATAATCTTATGGCTGACCGAGGTTTATACAACCTTCCACAGTCGTCACAGATCCATGCAGGGACCCGATGAGAAGTCCGGGTCATTAAGGCGGGTCCTGGTCTGGCTCACAGGGTCTGAGGTCCAGTTGTAGCATGTAGTCCAGTGTCTGAGAGAGGTTCTCGTCCGGCCTTTCTACCGGGCAATAAGACAAAAGCGGCGTGCCGATGTAAACTCCTCCCCCTTGTGGACGCTCACAGTCTTGTCTTCCTGTTGGCAGGAGCTGGCAGCCAGAGTGAACCAGTCGGCTCTGGAGGCTGTGACCCCGTCACCATCCTTCCAGCAGAGACACGAGAGCATGAGACCCGGCAGGTGGGCCTGACCCGACACCCTCCTGACCCGACACCCTCCTGACCCGACACCCTCCTGCCCGACACCCTCCTGCCCGACACCCTCCTGACCCGACACCCTCCTGACCCGACACCCTCCTGACCCGACACCCTCCTGACCCGACACCCTCCTGACCCGACACCCTCCTGCCCGACACCCTCCTGAACCGACACCCTCCTGACCCGACACCCTCCTGACCCGACACCCTCACGACCCGATACCCTCCTGACCCGACGACCTACTGACCCGACACCCTCACGACCCGACGACCTCCTGACCTTCCATTCTTCTCTCTCTCTCTACATCCTAGCAAAGGGCATGTGGGTCGGGCGAGCAGCATCAGCTCCGTCGGGTCAGAACCGTCACCCGCCCTTTCTGTGCTCTCATTGGATGCTCTGGTTGCCCCGGAAACACCCATCCAGTTTGACATCATTTCACCCGTCAGTGAGGACGTGTCGGGTCAGAACAAGACAGCGGCCCAGACCGGCAGGTATGTTCTTGTGTGTGTGTGTGTGTGTATGTGTGTTTGTTTGTTTGTGTGTGTATATGTTTATGTGTGTGTGTATATGTGTGTGTGTGTATGTGTTTGTGTGTATATGTGTGTGGGTGGGTGTATGTATACGTGTGTATGTATACGTGTGGGTGTGTGTATATGTGTGTGTGTGGGTGTAAGTGTGTGTAAATATATGTGTGTGTGTATGTGTGTGGGTGTGTGTATATGTGTGTGTGGGTGTTGGTGTGCGTGTGTATGTATACGTGTGGTTGTGTGTATATGTGTGTGGGTGTAAGTGTGTGTATGTGTTTGTGTATATGTGTGTGTGTGTGGGTGTACGTGTATATGTGTGTGGGTGTATATATGTGTGTGTGTGTGGGTGTACGTGTATATGTGTGTGGGTGTACGTGTATATGTGTGTGGGTGTACGTGTATATGTGTGTGGGTGTATATGTGTATATATGTGTGTGTGTGGGTGTATATATGTGTGTGTGTGTGGGTGTACGTGTATATGTGTGGGTGTATATGTGTGTGTGTGTGTATGTGTGTGTATACGTGTGTGGGTGTGTTTATATGTGTGTGGGTGTGTTTATATGTATGTGTGTGTGTGGGTGTGTATATGTGTGTGGGTGTATATGTGTATATATGTGTGTGTGTGGGTGTATATATGTGTGTGTGGGTGTACGTGTATATGTGTGTGGGTGTATATGTGTGTGTGTGTATATGTGTGTATTTGTGGGTGTATATGTGTGTGTGTATACGTGTGTGTGTGTGTATGTGTGTGTATACGTGTGTGGGTGTGTTTATATGTGTGTGGGTGTGTTTATATGTATGTGTGTGTGTGTGTGTGTGTGTGTATATGTGTGTGGGTGTGTATATGTGTGTGGGTGTGGGTGTATATGTGTGTGTGGGTGTATATGTGTGTGTGGGTGTATATGTGTGTGTGTGTATATGTGTGTGGGTGTATATGTGTGTGTCTGTGGGTGTATATGTGTGTGCGTGTGGGTGCATATGTGTGTGTGGGTGCATATGTGTGTGTGGGTGCATATGTGTGTGTGGGTGCACATGTGTGTGTATATGTGTGTGTGTGGGTGTACGTGTATATGTGTGTGTGTGTATATGTGTGTGTGTGTGTATATGTGTGTGTGTGTGTGTGTGTGTGTGTATATGTGTGTGTGGGTGTGTGTCTGAGTGTATATGTGTGTGTGTGTGTGTGTGGGTGTATGTGTGTGTATATGTGTGTGTGTGTGTATGTGTGTGTGTGTGGGTGTATATGTGTGTGTGTGGGTGTATATGTGTATATGTGTGTGTATATGTGTATATGTGTGTATGGGTGTATATGTGTATATGTGTATATGTGTGTGTGGGTGTATATGTGTATGTGTGTATATGTGTGTGTGGGTGTATATGTGTATGTGTGTATATGTGTGTGTGGGTGTATATGTGTATATGTGTATATGTGTGTGTGTGGGTGTATATGTGTATATGTGTGTGTGGGTGTATATGTGTATATGTGTATATGTGTGTGTATATGTGTATATGTGTGTGTGGGTGTATATGTGTATATGTGTATATGTGTGTGTATATGTGTATATGTGTATATGTGTGTGTGTCGTTGGAACAAGATGAGAATCAAACATTTAACAAACACGTTTTTTCTCATGTTGGTTCAAGAGTCTTTTACTTCACAGGAAATACCAGCTGCAGAAACAAACTCCTCTTTCCTCCTCCACCCGTTCAGTCCACTCTTTCCTCCTCCACCCGTTCAGTCCACTCTTTCCTCCTCCACCCGTTCAGTCCACTCTTTGGACCAGTGTAAGTTCTGACAGTGGGTCTGAGGGTTTCATCCTGGTACCTAACAGCAGTCAGGTACCGTTGGATAACACCTTGAGATCTGTGAGACCCTCCAAGGATCTTCTCCCCAAACCATCACTGACCCACCACCAAACCGGTCCTGCTGGACGATGTTTCAGTCAGCAGAACCTTCACGTCTGTCACATGAGATCAGTCAAAACCTGCTGTCATCTGTTAGGAGAACGAGGCACAAGTGGAGGACCTGCCCATCCTGGTGTTCTCTGGTGAACATCACAGTGATGAGCAGGTACCGGTTCTGCTGCTGGGTTGTTCTGGTTCTACGGTCCTGTCCAGCTCTCCTGCTGCACCGGCCTCTCTCGGTAAATCTTCCACGCTCCTCAAACGGATCTTGGAGACACAGCAGAACTTCTTGTGAAGGCACGTATAATTGTTCCATCCTAGAGCAGCTGGACCACCTGGATGGGCTGCAGGTACCACATCCTGGTTCTGGTAGAGACCATGACACCAGCAAAATGCAGAACTAGGGAAGAATCAGGAAGGAAGGATGGGGAGAGAGAAACGTGTCTGTGGCCACCGCCTGCAGAACCAGAACCTTTCTGGGGATGTCCTGCTGATGCCTGAGGGAGATGAGAAGTTCTGTCACAGTTCAGTCGGTGCCTTAGGAACGAGGTCCGACCCGTTCAGATGTGGTTCTTCTTCCTGTCTCAGACACAAACTGGTTCTACACACTCTGTGCTCCACCTTATTTGGATCAGTACCGCAGGCTCATTTTCCCATCACTGTGATGGCGGTGGAAGTGAGAATCATGGGGGATTGTGGGAAAAAGGGTCATCAGGTAACGTGACAGAGATGAACGTGTGATTGTGTTTGTGTCCACAGACGGAGCAACCCGTTTGGAGAATCAGGAGAACCAACGTCAGAGGACAGCGAAGGTCCGGTCTCACTTTACTCTCTCTTACACTCCTACTGAAAGATGTTGATCCCTCTGACCTCTGTGACCTCTGACCTCTCTGGTCCCTCTGACCTCTCTGGTTCCTCTGACCTCTCTGGTCCCTCTGACCTCCGACCTCTCTGGTCCCTCTGACCTCCGACCTCTCTGGTCCCTCTGACCTCTCTGGTCCCTCTCTGACCTCTCTGACCTCTCTGGTCCCTCTGACCTCTGACCTCTCTGGTTCCTCTGACCTCTCTGGTCCCTCTCTGACCTCTCTGACCTCTCTGGTCCCTCTGACCTCTGACCTCTCTGGTTCCTCTGACCTCTCTGGTCTCTCTGACCTCTCTGGTCCCTCTGACCTCCGACCTCTCTGGTCCCTCTGACCTCTCTGGTCCCTCTCTGACCTCTCTGGTCTCTCTGACCTCTCTGGTCCCTCTGACCTCCGACCTCTCTGGTCCCTCTGACCTCTCTGGTCTCTCTGACCTCTCTGGTCTCTCTGGTCCCTCTTACCTATCTGGTCCCTCTGACCTCCGACCTCTCTGGTCCCTCTCCGACCTCTCTGGTCCCTCTGACCTCTCTGGTCCCTCTGACCTCCGACCTCTCTGGTCCCTCTGACCTCTCTGGTCCCTCTCTGACCTCTCTGGTCTCTCTGACCTCTCTGGTCTCTCTGGTCCCTCTTACCTATCTGGTCCCTCTGACCTCCGACCTCTCTGGTCCCTCTGACCTCTCTGGTCCCTCTGACCTCCGACCTCTCTGGTCCCTCTGACCTCTCTGGTCCCTCTCTGACCTCTCTGGTCCCTCTCTGACCTCTGACCTCTCTGGCCTGTCTGACCTGGTTCTGTAGCCGACCCGGATGGTCTCATTGCTGTTTGGATGGCGAGCAGAACCTCCAACTACCTGCTCTTACACAGGTGTGACTTGTGTCTTCGGCCACAGGGGGCAGCACTGAGACTGAGATGAAGGAACGATTGAAGTTCTCCAGGAGGAGAAAAGTTAAACCTCTGAAATGAAGGAATGAAAGGTCTGAAGGACTTTCCTACCAGCTGCTGGTCCTCTGTGACGCCGTCATTCACAGGTCCATGATGCTTCAGAGAAGAATGAACCTCTGAATGACTAAGTCTCCACCTCTCGTCATGGTGGAGCAGCTGGTGTCTGTCCGTTTGTCTTCTGGCATGTTCTCATGAACGTGAGTAGAATCACAGGGATCTGTTTGTCTTCGGTTGTTTAGACTCCATCCTCCACCAGCTCTTCATCGTTCGCTTCCTGGGCTCCATGGAGGTGAGGACTGCCGAGTCAGCGGAGGTCATCTCTGAGACCATGAGGCAGATCCTGGCAGCCAGAGCCATCCACAACATCTTCAGGATGACGGAGTCCCACCTGCTGGTCACCTGTGACTGCCTCAAGTATGTTCCTGTGTGTGTGTGTGTGTGTGTGTGTGTGTGTGTGTGTGTGACTGCCTCAAGTATGTTCCTGTGTGTGTGACTGCCAGTGAGACAGTGAGACGTGGGATAGGACACAGTGAGACAGGGGAAAGTGAGACGGGGGACAGGAGACAGTGAGACAGGACACAGTGAGTCAGGGGACAGTGAGATGGGGGACAGGACACAGTGAGACAGGGGACAGTGAGACGGGAGACAGTGAGAGGACACAGTGAGACGGGACAGGAGACAGTGAGAGAGGAGACAGGACACAGTGAGACAGGGGACAGTGATACGGGACAGAGTGACACAGGAGACAGTGAGACAGGACACAGTGAGATGGGGGACAGTGAGACAGGACACAGTGAGACAGGACACAGTGAGACCGGAGACAGGATACAGTGGGACAGGGGACAGTGAGACAGGACACAGTGAGACAGGGGACATGACACAGGGGACAGTGAGACAGGACACAGTGAGACAGGAGACAGGACACATTGAGACAGTGAGACAGGACACAGTGAGAGGACACAGTGAGACAGGGGACAGGAGACAGTGAGAAAGGGAGAAAGGAGACAGTGAGACAGGGATAGGACACAGTGAGACGGGGGACAGTGAGACGGGGGATAGGAGACAGTGAGACAGGACAAAGTGAGACAGGGGACAGGACGCAGTGAGACGGGACAGAACACAGTGGGACAGTGAGACAGGAGACCGTGAGACGGGGGACAGGACACAGTGAGACAGGGGACAGTGAGACGGGACACAGTTAGAGGACACAGTGAGACAGGGGACAGGAGACAGTGAGAAAGGACACAGTGAGACAGGACACAGTGAGACGGGGGACAGGACACAGTGAGACGGGACACAGTGAGACGGGACACAGTGAGAGGACACAGTGACACAGGAGACAGGACACAGTGAGACAGGGGACAGTGAGACAGGACACAGTGAGACAGGGGACAGTGAGACAGGACACAGTGAGACAGGGGACAGTCAGACGTGGAGCATATTGATGACACACCTTTTACCTTTCAGGCTCATTGATCCTCAGACACAAGTCACACGACTCAGGGTAAGATGATGTCCGTCTCTCTGCTCCGTTGCTCCTGGTCTCAGACGTGTCCCTGATTAAACCCTCTCTCCCGCAGTTCCCTCTCTCCACTGTCCTTCAGTGTTCGTCTCATAAGGACAACAGGAGGCTGTTCGGGTTTGTCCTTCAGTCGCCCGGCTGGAGGGGGGACGGCCGACCCGCCTGCTACATCTTTGAGTCCAACAACGATGGAGAGAAGGTTCATCCTCCTCTTTAATCAGCTTCAGCTTTCACGTGTCTTCACTCGCCATAGAAATGCGTCCTGAGTGTCCAGTGTCCCCCGGGGTCAAACGTCTGTCCTGCTGCCGGTGGACAAACTACCGGCCAGGAGCTTTAACGCCGCAGTGACAATAGCTGGGTTTACATGGACAGCCCAATTCCGATGAGATTCAGAAAAGACGTTTATTCGAAAAGAAAAGTCTCTTCTTTGTCACATTCTTTTCTGGGCGCTTGTTGGCGGTCGGCGCCCAGCTCACCGAAGCATTATCGCCACCTGATGAACGGGGGGGGTGGATCGTCTGCGCGTGTCTGAAAGAGTTTCCGATTAGGTGAGTCCATGCGTGTAAACAAAATGTCGGAAAAGATCTCGTCATGTAAACAGGCGTTTAATTCGGAAGGAGGAAAGTGTTCCATGTAAACCCACCTAGGCCACGCCCCCAGCGCCGACCTGTGGCTGGTCATTGATCGTATGTCACTGTGCCGGGAGCAAACAGGACCTCGGGTTCTGTGTGAAGAATCACGGCGCCAATGACTAAATAAAGAAGATCTGAGATTTAGAGAATTAAGTTGGAGGTTATTTCAAACCTTGTGTTAATGTTCTGTCCCGTCTGAGACGTCGGGTTTACCTCGCTGCCACTTCCTCCGGATCCAAAATCTTGACAACTGCTTTCTTCTTGTTAATCTATGGACCCCCCCCTTAAGGAGTAGATGTTTCTATCGCAGCGTTTCAAGGTTGTTGTTGTTGTTGTTGTTGTTGTTACCCTGTCTGACCCGTCTGTCTCTCAGATCTGTGACAGCATCGGTGTGGCCAAGCAGATCGCCTTCCACTCTGAGATGGTGAGACCCGTGAAGTTAATGCTAACCGTGCTAACTGGTCAGAGGGGAGGTTTGTGATGTTGGTGGATGTTGTTGCGTAGGACCGTAAGGCGGTGGAGAAGAAGAAGGAGCAGGAGAAGGCCAAAGAGAAGCAGCAGGAAGAACTCAGCAAGCAGAGGCAGATAGAAAAGGTGACCTTTGACCCCGACCCCACACTCAAATATAACTGTTTACTGCTACTCTAAACTATAAACGCATCATGTGACCTTCGGTCTTTAGCCATTTTTCGTCTGCGTAGAAGAATCAGGTGGGATGATGAACGATGAAGATGTTAATGATGCCTTTAGTTGTTTTATCGGTATATAAACAATCAACAACAAACATCTGCAAATTTATACAACGTTGTATAAACACATAGTTAAATATATGTTAACTATGTGTTTATGTTTGTATAAAGTGTTCATGAGTTGTTTGTTTTTCATTTTGTGTTCATAACTGGTTTATAGTGTTTATAATATGTTTGTTTTTATAGTGTTTATAAATTATTTATATGTTTATAATAGCACTTTGAGATTTGATCCATAGGTAAAGTGCGTTATAAATGTATTATTATTATTGTGTTCATAACATGTTTATATTGTGTTCATAACATGTTTATGATATCTTTATAATGTGTTTATAGTGTTCATAACGTGTTTATAATGTGTTGATAATATTTACAGTGTTCATAAATTATTTATATGTTGATAATGTTTATGTGTTCATAAGGTGTTTATGTTTATAATGTGTATATAGTGTTTATAATTTATTTATAATGTGTTTATAGTGTGTTCATAACTTGTTAATAATTTGTTAATGTGTTTATAATGTGTTTATAACGTCTGAGTTATTTTCTTTGTTCTTTTTTGGGCCCAGTCAGTTGTTGTGATATTTAACGACTCTCTGGTTCTGTTTGTCCCCCGGAGGATCTGGAGGAGCAGAGTCGTCTCATCGCCGCCTCCTGTCGGCCCGCTAACCCCCCCGGCTCTGACGGACAGTTCTTGGTGCTGAGCGGCAGCCAATCGGAGGACAGCGATGCTGCGGAGGAGGGGAAGAAGAAGGGCGAGTCTGAAGCCTAACGGAGAGAAGAGGAGGCGTGTTTTACCGGCCAGGCCCAGAACCCTCCGCTGGTTCTGTCACAGCAGCAGCTCAGGAGTCACAGGAGGAGAACCGGAACCGCCCCACTTCTCCGCTGCCCGGGACTGGAAAACATGAGGCCCCCCCTTCTGGGCTGTGGAGTTTAAGCTAACCCTCCCTGTGTGAGAGGAGGAGGTGTGGAAACGTCTCACTGCGGTTTTATTCTGTGTGTAAAAAAAAAAAAGAAGCAGAATTTAGATTCAGTCTGATTCTAGAGTTTGTCTTCATAAAGAAATGATTATTGTTCAGAGCCAGGGTGTGGGTCATCCGGTACTGGTCCAATGTCTGGATGACCCGTCCTGTTGGTATCAGAACCAGGTTTAACCCGTCCTGTTGGTATCAGAACCAGGTTTAATCCGTCCTGTTGGTATCAGAACCAGGTTTAACCGGTCCTATTGGTATCAGAACCAGGTTTAACCCGTCCTGTTGGTATCAGAACCAGGTTTAATCCGTCCTGTTGGTATCAGAACCAGGTTTAACCGGTCCTATTGGTATCAGAACCAGGTTTAACCGGTCCTGTTGGTATCAGATCCAGGTTTAACCCGTCCTGTTGGTATCAGAACCAGGTTTAACCGGTCCTGTTGGTATCAGATCCAGGTTTAACCGGTCCTGTTGGTATCAGATCCAGGTTTAACCGGTCCTGTTGGTATCAGATCCAGGTTTAACCCGTGCTGTTGGTGCTGTAGAGTCGCCTTAAAGCCCAATCAGAACAATACGGTTAAACTGAAATTCAAAAGTTTGGTATAAATCTTTTCACAAATGGATCAAAGGAACAACCGGACCGGGTAAAGGCTGAAATGGATCTCTGTCTTGTCGGGTTCTCTCTGAGCCGGACCAGTCGGTTAAGCCCGAGTCGCACTCATTCACAAACAGGACAGCCTTGGTTCTGGGCGTCTGACCCGCCTGTGAGGAGCAGTGATCCGCTCCTGTGAAGAACCAGGGAGGATTTCCGGGCCGGACCTCCTGAGCTACCAGCGCCAGACACGCTTCGCAGGAGTCCCAGAGTTTTGCGCCCCTCACTTACGGGCTCTTTGTTTTGAACTCGGTCGGTCAGCTGACCTCCAGGGGGCGGGGCTTACAGCCTTACCTACAGGTCGTCAGCCATGTTGTGTCCAGCGCTGTAAGACGCGTGGACGCAGAAACATCAAAGCCTTAGAATGTTTGTTTTTGAATGGTTGTGGTACATCCTGCCTCTAACGAGACGAGCTGCTGCATGAGGGCGGGGCTTATAATCCACCGCCAACGGCTCCCAGTCCAACTAATCTGTAAAAGTCTGAGGTCACGTCAACAAAAGCACAAAGTGTTTGTCTTTTTATCAAAGTTGACTGTGATTATAATTATAATAATAATAATAATAAGGTGATGTTAAAGATGAAAAAATTACAAATAAAGGAGATGATGATGAAAGAAATGTCCATTTATTCAGAATAACAATAAACATCAAATATAGTTATACATCCATCAGTGGGTGGAGTAGAGAGACAGACGAAGAGATAAAGACAGAGGAGCAGACAGAAGGACATGGAGGAGCAGAGAGAAAGATAAAGAGGAGCAGAGCAGTCTTGCTGTCACATGTCCTGAAAGAACATGTGACATGCTCCTGGCCCTGATGACATCAGATTAAGAAGAAGGAAGATGGTCCCTTACTTTAAAAGGAGCGCCACAGCAAAGGAGAGACTGCAGCAGGAGGAGACGCCGGAACAGAACTTAAACACGGACCACAGATTTAGTCCAGTGAAGTCCTGTTTCTCTCTCTGTCTCCCTCTCCCTCTGTCTGTCTGTCTCGCTCAGTCTCTTTCTCTCTTGGTCTCTCTCTCTATCTCTCGTTCCCTCTTTCTTGGTCTCTCTCTCTCTCTTGAACGGCCCGGTGTGTAATTTGGGATGAATAATTATGAATCCATTTCAAATTCTTCTGAACTCTTGTGAAAAAAGATTACACAAGATTTACCTTATAGATATAGATGAACCTTATACCCTCACTCTCCTAACTCGCCCTAATTATTCAATCATCCCTGTTCCTCTTCAGACCTGATGAAGATCCAGACGTTACCTTTCAACATAAAACACAACAACCTACCTTAGAAAAGGAAGAAGACGTCACTCTTCTTTTGTGATGTCACACCGACCAGAACATCAAAGCACTCGTCTGGTACCACCACAGGGACCAGAACATCAAAGCACTCGTCTGGTACCACCACAGGGACCAGAACATCAAAGCACTCGTCTGGTACCACCACAGTGACCAGAACATCTAAGCACTCATCTGGTACCACCACAGTGACTAGAACATCAAAGAACTCATCTGGTACCACCACAGTGACCAGAACATCAAAGCACTGGTCTAATCATTTTATCTCCCCATACACAGAAGGAACTCTCAACTGAAGAATCGCTCTGAGAAAAAGACCATGAGATCCGTAGAATAGATGAGATGAATGGAGGAGAGAAGCCCTTGAACGCAGCAGCACTCTGATTTATCGGACCTCCTCGTTTAGACATTATTTGTTTTCTGAGGAAGACCCTGAAGGGTGGCTTCTGCGTTGAAATTACCAAAAGGGGCGTGGCCTGTCTTGTTACAATGTGTTTCCATAGGTAAAGCCCAAGAGGCGTGTCTTACCCCGTCGCCGGAACTCAGTCTAGGTTCTGAGGCCGTGGAGGCGGCGGGGGTCCGGTCCAATGAACCGGTACCTGAGGCTTCCTGAAATACTGACTGATGATCTGGAGGAGCGTCACGGCTGACAGAACCTCCTCAGGTAACTCTTCTTCAGGAGATGTCACTGCTGCTCCTCCTCACGCCTCCACTTCAGAAGAGTCAGACGGAGTTCCCCTGGATCCTCGTACCGTCACAGGTCCTACGATGAGTACCTGTCAGGAGAACTCCTCCAGGTAGGACACAGTAAGATCCAGATACAGAGTTCTGACCCACGGGGATCCGGACCGGGATCTTGGCGAGATGATGGTTCAGGTCGGCTCGTGTCTCATTGGGTTTGCGTCTCTGCCGGTTCGGTTCGGCGTGAGTCTTTATAACCAAGTCTTCTCTTGAATACTTTTAAAAAGCCTATTTTCTTCTTTTACTCAGGTTTTGGTCTGAATCTGATTTTTTCTATATTTTGTTTTTTTATTTACTCGTCCTGACGGATGAAGAGCGGGAGAAAGAAATACAGTAAATTGAAGGAAGAGTTGGATCAAACGTAGACGTTTAGAACTTTATGTTGGAGGCAGGAGAGTAATGGACCAGCATGAGGATGTCTGGAGGACTGGATCAGAACCAGAACATCTCCTGTTGTCTGATTCTGCCCTGGAGTCAGATTAGATCGAGAGTGAAAAAAAAGTATTTACAAAAACCTTTATTAGCATCATCTTTCTTACAACACGGGTCAAACGGAACATTATGGACCAGTAGGTTCTGGGACCAGAGAGGAGACGTCCCTCCATCCGGCGCTGCAGAGCTTCAGACTCCCTCTCTAGACGTTTGATGGTTACTGGAAGAAGCAGGAAGTGAACGGGGGTGGGGGGGTTCCAACGCCATCTCCGCACGCGGGACTTACTTCTTGCCCGACTTCTTGATGCCGCTGCTGCCTGGAGGAACAGAGACAAGACCCGATCAGTTAATCCCAGAACTCAGAACCGTTAGTGCCTCATATGAGCTGGGACATGAGGGGGGGAGGGGCTTAAGTAGGGATGAATTCACGTCCAGACTTTATGGCTCTAATCACGCCATAAACTAAGTCCTGTGTTCTAACCCGATCCAATAAACATCCATGGTTACTATTTCTCCCCTAATAATCTCCACCCATCTACCTTTAGAGGAGTTAAATCTCCACCCATGTACCTGTAGGAGTTAAATCTCCACCTCTGTACCTTTAGAGGAGTTAAATCTCCACCCGTGTACCTGTAGAGGAGTTAAATCTCCACCCGTGTACCTGTAGAGGAGTTAAATCTCCACCCGTGTACCTGTAGAGGATTTAAATCTCCACCTGTGTACCTGCAGAGGAGTTAAATCTCCACCCGTGTACCTGCAGAGGAGTTAAAGCTCCACCTGTGTACCTGTAGAGGAGTTAAATCTCCACCCATCTACCTGCAGAGGAGTTAAATCTCCACCTGTGTACCTGCAGAGGAGTTAAATCTCCACCTGTGTACCTGTAGAGGAGTTAAAATTCTGTCCTGGTGGAATCAGGCATACACTTTGTGTCTTACCTAGTGGACCTTTTCCTGAGGCTTTGGCCTTCAGCGCATCTAAAGCCTTCTGCTCTTCTTTCTGTTTCTGCTTGAAGGCCACGTCGTCCTGCACAAACACACATTCATTCATTCCATGACATCATCCCTTCATCTTACAAACTGACATACAGAACAAACTCTGGACGCCATGAGATGAACGTTCATCTCCCAGCCTGAGCCCGGCTAAATTCTCCGGTGCTGCCGTAAGATTCTATGTCCGAACACTTCGTGAGTCTTCACCTGGGTCTGACGGCCTGTTTTATATTAATAATCCATTGAATAATACTGTTTGATATTAATAATCCATTAAACAATACTGTTTTATGTTAATAAAACATTAAATTATAATGTTTATATTAATAATCTAGCAGGTCTTACCTCATCCATCTCCTTGTTCAGCTTCTTTGGCGCCTTCAAAGGCTTTTTCTTACCCCCTGAATGAAATAAATAGATATTAGTCAAACATCTAAAACCCCTTCAGATCTTCTAAAGACATTTATAATGTGACAAGAGATGATTAATAATAATAATAGTAACACATTTTACTTGTAGGGACATTTTACAGGTAAAGAAAACGGGAGACACGTTTAAACGAGAATCATCATGAAACATTAACTGGATATATAAACAGCTTATTAACAACCGATAACATTAAAACATTAGTTGGAAACACACATTATGGTTTTTAATGTAAATGAAGGGACGTTGCGGGGCACGCGCGCTCGTTCGCCACCGTTAGCTTTGGCTCATCCAGGCAGTCAAACTGACTATTTAAAGACATATTTCAGTGACCGGCACATTTCCACCTATTATCTCATGAAGACTCGTCTCACCGTCTCTGCCAGACATGTTTAATAAGATCACAGTAGTCTGAAGAGAAGAAAATAATGTAGTTTTGTTGCTTGAGTACGTCTGATCCGCGCCTTCAGGACCCCAGTCAACTCTGACCCGGAAATAGAATAACAGTGTGGCGCCTGACTTAAAACCCGCCCGCCTGCTGGATTTTAAATACATTTTCAGCCTCCGTGGAAGAATCTTGGTGAAACAAGGAGGGCATGAATCACATGTAGGAGAGAGTAAATAAAAAAAAAAACCTTAAAGGAGAAGAATAATTAACAAACAATAAATAATAAACATAATAATGTCTAGACATGTCGGTCTATACATGTTATGGAGAATCCCTCCAGAGGAAACTCCCTCCCTCCCTAGAGCTTCCTTAAGAAAGAAACAACCTTGCCTGCCTGAAATTTGTTTGTCCGTTTTTCATCCAACAGATTTTACATTTGTTCTTTTTTTTTTTCTTATTCAGAAAAACTCTGACATTTAGGTGAAGCTGGGCAGATATGTTCTTAAACACTTCCTGCATCTTTAGACATTTTAGCCAATTGTTTCCTTGCTGTTATTTCTAATTATTCACCTTTTTTACACCCACTCTGATGTATTTGCAAGATACAGGTTGATATTGTTTCCCACTACGATTTCTGCTACTTTACCTGCTACTGTGATGCTGGAAATGTCCCCGTTGTGGGACAAATACAATAAAGCCTAAATAAAGGCATATCTTGTCCTACTCCATCTTCAATTATCCTATCTTATCTTGAACCATCCTACCTTATCTATCTTATCTTATCCTATCCTAACCATCCTACCTTATCTTATCCTATCTGTTCTTATCTTATCTTATCTTATCTTATCTTATCTGTTCTTATCTGTTCTTATCTTATCTTATCTTATCTTATCTTATCCTATCTGTTCTTATCTTATCTTATCTTATCTTATCTTATCTTATACCATCCTACCTTATCTTATCTTATGTTGATTTTATTGTGGGATATATTACCTGGTTACCATGGTTACCTGTCAGTAACTGGGATACATTATCTGGTTACCATGGTTACTGGGATACATTATCTGGTTACCATGGTTACCTGTCAGTGGCTGGGATACATAAAATGATTAACATGGTTACCAGTCAGTGGATGGGATACATTATCTGGTTACCATGGTTACCTGTCAGTGGGGGGGACATCTTATCTGGTTACCATAGTTGCCTATCAGTGTCTGGGATAAATTATCTGGTTACCATGGTTGCCTGTCAGTGGTTGTGATATATTACCTGGTTACCATGGTTACCTGTCAGTGGGGGGGACATATTATCTGGTTACCATGGTTGCCTGTCAGTGTCTGGGATACATTATCTGGTTACCATGGTTGCCTGTCAGTGGTTGTGATATATTACCTGGTTACCATGGTTACCTGTCAGTGGCTGGGATACATAAAATGGTTAACATGGTTACCAGTCAGTGGATGGGATATATTATCTGGTTACTGTGGTTACCTGTCAGTGGCT
>VRLP01007898.1:0-19378 GCA_009660295.1 Lophius piscatorius | reverse complement strand
ACAGAAGGCCCGATCACCCATGGTGCTGAGCTTAGTCCGGGGAAGGAGGAGGCGGTATGACTGGGTAGAACGGAGGGATCGTGTTGAGGTCAGTGGGGTGAGTAGATCTTTTAGGTAGGGGGGTGCGTTACCATGGATGCACTGGTGAGTGAGGAGAGAGATCTTATAATCAATCCTGGTGGAGATGGGAAGCCAATGAAGGGAATGAAGAACGGGGGTGATGTGTTCGTGTTTACGAACTCTCATCAGGATCCTTGCAGCACTGTTTTGAACATACTGAAGTCTTTGAAGACTTTTATCAGGGATCCCGATGAGAAGTGAGTTACAGTAATCCAGTCGGGAGGAGACGACCGCATGAACCAGCTTTTCAGCATCACTCAAGGTGAGTGAAGAACGGAGTTTCAAAATATTTCTGAGATGTTGAATGGAGATCTTGCAGATGTGTTTGATGTGGGATTCGAAAGTGAGTTCAGGGTCAAATCTTACACCGAGGTTGGTGACTGAAGAAGAGAGGGGAATGTCGTGACCAGAGAAGGTAATACTGGTTATGGAGGAAGACTGGGTCTGATGTGGGGTGCCAATTAAAATAGCTTCGGATAATAACACTGTAACACTGTATTGTTACCAAATTCAGACCAAACATTAGGGGTCTTCTGGTGATAACACCACAGCTACTAGTTTGGACAAATGTGCCTGTGTGTATTTATGGTGAATTCTTATTTAGAAACAATTATATACTTTAATTTAAAATGAACTGCAGTGTAACTTTACCTAGTGGCTATTGTAAAACTAGAAATTATGGCAGCCGAGAACTGCCATGGAGGCAGATAGTTATTACATCTTTATCCAGGCTAAAAAAAAAACGTTTTCTTGTGATAACGAGATAATTAACTCGTTATCACGAGAAACCAACCGATATTGCCTCTCCCATGGCGACACACCAAAAACAAATTGTAAGTTAAGAAGAGCATCAGAAATATGAAAGTGGATATAAACAACAAATGTACCCAATAATGACCGTAAAATACACATAACCAAAAGCCACAGCAAACTATGTGTATTATACTTGCTTAATAGAACTCTAATTCACCAATGGAAAATTGTGCACATTAACTTAAGGCGTAGCCATGGCGACGTGTACACACCGGTCAAAGAGCAGCTACAAAAGCAATTTCTGCCTGTGTTAAACCTTGACTGAGATAGAATACAGTGCCTTTATCAATAATGGAAACTCCTTAATAAATATTAGGTTTCATTTGTTGTATTCACAATGATGATTAAGTTTGTATTCTGAGTCACATGTCCTTATTACCCGGAAGCTAAGCTAAGCGTAATGGATGATTTTCTTTTAAAATCAGTTAATCAGCCTGTTTTTTCGAGAAAACTATCATGTAAAACGAACTCGTTATCTCAACAAAACGGTGGCTTGTTTTGTCTTGGTAGTGACGAGTTTACTATCTCGTTAACACGATAAAACGGGCAGAAAGTTATTATCTGTCTCCATGGTCGCTATAAGCTTCCATAAAGATAATCCACTGATATGAGGAACCGTTTTTTTGAGGCTGCTCTGCAAAACAGCAAAGACATACATTTCTTTACCGTCTGTTCGATCTCACACTAAATAGACATTTCTCTGCTGCACATTGAGCCCGATGACGGCTTCTTTCCTTGAAAATGAAGTCATAGCGTGTAATTTACCTCACTGCCATATATAAGAGGCATTGGGATGACATTTCACTGATGAGCTATTTACCTGAAGGATTGAATCTTTGAGTTTCTGTCACACGATTGAGTGTGCTCATTATGACAGTCCCAAGCCCGGACAAACGGGCGGCTTTAGCTCAGTGGGTAGAGCCTCCGTCTCCCAATCGGAAGATCGGAAGGTAGTCAGTTAGAATCCCACCAGGGTCTACTTGTTGTAGGGTCCTTGAGTAAGACACTGAAGGATAAGGATTTGATCACATACAGGTGATCAAATAAGGATTTCTTTCTTTCTTTTCTTATCTTAAAAACTGGAACGAATGTAGTCAGGATCTACATCCACGGTGCAGATAAGACTGTGCTTTGGGGACCCTGGTTAGGGAGCAACAAAGACCCTGTTCAGAGTTGTCTCCAACAGGAAACAACAGGAAAATACGTCAGCACTGCTGTGCATTATTCGCTGTTTTGTGGCTAGCAATCCTCCGGCGAAAGCCACTCCTTTTTGACGCGCTACAATTTTCTCCACCTCCTGTGCGCTTTTGCAAGTTGCTAATTATTTTTGTCCTGTCAGTATCGACAAATGGAATTCTCCACATATGTATATTAACTCTTGGTAGACCGTGCTAGCTAGCTAAAAAAATCTGGTGCTTGACTGACTTGACTGATAGCTACGCAAAACGCCCCCTGACCTCGTAGCGTAAGTGACGTAGGCAGCAACAAGATCTGATAATAAAGGGCCAGCTGGACACATTTGGAGACGCATGATAGACACAGGTGTCAACGGTGATATGTCTGGCTGTCCGCTTGTGATCCGATCACCCAAAACCCAGTTTAATACCAAGTCAAAACAGGGTTTACAAGAGAGAGAAAAAAGTTTCCTTTGAACTTTAGTTTTGTCATGATGTCACAAAGTGAGTTCATCGCTTATCAAGATCAGAGTCAGCCGACCTCAAGACCTGCTTCATAAAAATGTAATCAAAACTTGAGACCTGAAATAACCTCAGTTCTTGACATGAATGCAACGAGTACAAACAGACGTGCGATGGATTCAGTGACGACAGCACAGAGGATGGACATCCTTTGGTGGATGGTGGAAAAGATGGTTTACATATCTTTTGAGAAGACAGTTCATACCTCTATGCTTAAATGATTTGGGACTAAGTTAGTGGACATGCTTGGTGAGAATACAATTCAAGCTCTCAACTTTAAAACTTACAAAGCTAGGATGGTGCACCCGCCAAAATTAGTTCAGACACTTGTAATGGATCTTGAAGCAGAAGAAAAGGATTCCTCTATGGGAATATACATCTGTTCGATCACTGCCGCGATTCGGACAATCTTGAATGATGAATTGTTGAGGGTGAACTGGGATGATGGTGATATTTCAGAGGAGGAGCACAAACAGGTTGTGTCCAGCACCTCCCAGGATTCCAACAAGACTGCGTCTGAGATCGTGAGTGTCATCAAGGTGGAACTGAGCCTGGAGAGAGACGGCACACCTAAGACAGAGTCTGAACTACATGCTAACCCATCCCAGTGGAAAACAGTGGAAAGGATAATCAAGGCCTTCTTTGTCCGCAGATTCGCTAATGTATCAGTCGTAAAATTTGTGGCAAACCTGGAGAGGAAATTTAACTGCTCCACCGCAGCTAAAGGGCAGACTTCTGTGTCAAAACTACTTGATGGAGTGGAGTGGCTCATAGAGGGAATGATCCCCCCAGAGGAAATTCTGGAGACAGGAAAGGCCTCAGCAGAAGGGTGCCTCTACAAAAGAATTGCCAATGATATTTCCAGTGGCAAGCACAACAACACCTCTAAGTGGCTGGGTGACCTAGTGGTCCAGCACCTGAATCCAGACAAAGAGTGGCGGCGACCCCGTCAGGCTGACGTTAAGATTGAGGCGGATTTCTTCATGACAATGATGCGGAACTGGCTCAACCAGCAGGCTCTGCAATATCAGAAGAAGAGGGATCCTGTGCATGCTGCTGTGGCAAGAATCAAGGGAGTTGTCTTAAACCTACCGGTGCCCACCGATGTTCCCTCGATGAAGGAAGGGAACATAATGGCTGCAGCATCTCCACTATCAGCAGCCCCTCCTGCAGCTGATGAAAGGTACAAATTGTGCCATGTTCTAGTGATGGGTATGGTTAGGGAAATTCTCAAAGATCTTTGGATATATGTGCCACAAAAAGACATAAACCACATCATTACGACCCTGAGAGGGATTCTCCTAAGAAAGATTACTGAGGAGAACGTCATTGTCAGGACGGAAATCGGCCATATTAGAGGTATCATCAAAGCAGTGTGCAAGGATTTGTGTAAAGACTTCATGAAAATTGGGATACTCCGAATTAAGCTGCTGAAACAGGAGCCATGGTTTAACCAATATATCATCAAGACTCTGATCTGGCATTTGGTGACCCCACCAAAGAATAATGTGGTTAATAGTGTCTTGAAAGCCAGTGCCAAGGCCATCACAAACTCATTCTGGGTCTTCTACAGAACCGTAGTATTTCCATGTACCTGGTTTTGACTGTACTGGCCCCAGCTATGAGAACTCTGTCTCAAGAATGTCTACAGTCTGATGACAGATGTGACACAAGGACTTCGGCTCTTATAATACAGTCATCGGCATCATTCAGAGTGGTTTTCCTCTTGTTTGTCCATGAGCCATCTGGCCAAGTCAAGATAGAGATGCTGATATGAAACAACTCTTATTGCCTTTTTGCCACAGTGGTGGTCAGTCGGATGTCAACCAGCGTTGAAACATTTTCGTTCAGTCATTCACTTGGTGCAACCATTTATCTTGTGCAGTGGAGTGGAGCCTATTCCAGCTGTCATTGGGTGAAAGGTAGGATACACCTGGGAATAGTTGCCAGCTCATCACAGGACTGACACACACAGACAATCAAGCATTCACACGGACCATGCACCTTCCGACTCCATTTCTCCTATATTGTTGCATGTTCTTTGAGTGTGGAAAGAAGCCAGTGTACCCAGAGGTGATCCATGCAAATACGAGGAGAACAGGAAACAGTGCTACCCGCTACGTCACTGGGCTGTCCAATGTTTTATGCTGTTCTCTTACTCTCTTATGTGACCAAGGCCAATTAAACTAGGACATTTGATTCCACTTCTTTTGTGAAATCGAGGACAAGCGTATCGTGGCTGGATGATTTGGTATTGCAGGCGGGAAAGGGTAAGACTGAAATGATCCTGCCATGGTATCCATGCAAACAAAGTGAGGTGAGATTTTGCTTTGAAAAACTAATTCTCTGAGCAGTGTGATGACACGGACCGGGCATAAAAAGCTACCAGTAGACTTGAATTAACATTGTGTATCGCAAAGTGAATGAAGCGTAGAAGCTTAGCTCGCGCCATCACGCAACATTTCAACTTGACCGGAAATTCTTTGATGCTGCTTTCGTTCTACAAATAAAATAAAAAAACAACCCATTTCCAGCAACAATTTTTGTGTTCACCGTCATTTATATGAGCTTCCTCTGAAAGAGCTATTTCAATTCTATCTTTTTTAAGACATTTCCAGATTGAACTGCTCTTTACTATACTCCTGTTCTATGATGTACTTTTATTTTGGTAATGTTTCAAAGAAATTCCCCAGATCAATAACTCATTAGCAAAGTAGAAGAAATGGCGCCTCTTTTGTAGCGCTTTAAGGTCGACAATGAGCTACAATCTCATTTTCATCAGCGACAGCTGTCCACTCAGCTGGACGAATAACATCTGTCTCTATGTGCAGCTGCCAGATGGTAGCGATGGGACCACACAGCAGCCTTCCAAATGGCTGACTGTAGCCACTTTTGCCATATGTACGATTATTATTTTGCCCATTCGATATTAAAGAACCCAAGGGAAGCAATCTACAGCTCAAATTATCATTGCACTCATATTCATTAATAAATCCCAGCTTTTTGTTTGTGACATTCATGCTTAGCAAAAAGGGGAAATGGCACAGTACTTAGTCTCTATGACATTTTTTAAATTGGTAACATTAGATTGACCTCACTGGACCGCATATACTGTGTGTGATCAGCTATTCGGGGAAGATGGGGGGCCAGCTGTGCTTAAATGTCCAACTTGTGCACAGTCAGGTTCCATTAGGCCATTTTGCTCAATAGGGTGTTTTTGTTTTTTTCTTCTTTTTACCCAATGAACACAAACCCTCAGCTCACTTACTCTGCCTTCTTCTCGCTCCCTCGCACTTTTCCCTTCCTAAATAAAATATGGCTAATTTTAAATCTTTAGCACAACCAGTGGTGTTTTATCTACAATAAGGCTGTGTTTCTGAAATACAGATATTTTTTATTTTCCAAACTAGAAACATTGTGTCCAAGAAAACAGAGGCCCCTGCGACAGGAAAAAATCCCCCTGATGAAACTCCTTAAATTTAATGTGAAGTTATGTTCACAATATTTTTCATTAAAAAACGGTCCCCTTAGTGAGTAATGATGTGATGACTGACCCTGTTCAATTCATATGTACAACATTTGGATTAAATAGGGCCAATGGTTAAGAAGTTAAGTCTGAAAAACTGTTTTTAGTATCACATCTACAAGATAGGTTTTCGAGTCGATCCATATTCACCATTTTTGGACTAAAACGGACTAAAGGTTGAGAGATTATGGCCTGAAACGATTGGAAGTAATGCTGAACTTTCCCAATATCAATCCAGTTCTTCCTAGCTTTGAGGTCTATGTGGATATTAAATTTGAAATTGATCCAGGACATTGTTTTTACGTAGTTATTATCATAGAGTTATCGCGCCTATACAAAGGATCTGCAGCGGCGGCAATGACAATTCCATAATATCCCCAACTTTTTGGGGATACATTAAACTTGAGTGGGGATGGATGATATGGATACGATCTCCTTAATGGTGTGGGCATATATATATTGTGTCAGACATGGAATGTCTGTGTTTTTCTACTTCATTCAATTATATACTTGATAAACCAAATAACTCCATTAAAGCAGTCTTGCTCATTAATTTGTGTCATTTATCCCATAATATAAGCTGAGAAGTTCAATGGATCGCTAACATGGCAAAACTGTAGTGTTTCGTCAATTTCTTTAGAGGTATTTGAGGTAAGCTTTCCACTCTCTGCCTCCATTAGTGCAGAAGATATATCTCTAGCCTGCTGCAGACATGCCTCGCTGCCAACTCTATGCACAGCTTGAGTCTCCATCAAACATTGTCCAAAGCTATCATTCTTGGCTTGTTCTCTAACCCTCGCTGCTGTATCTTTTCCAGTCACAACACTGAACTGTCAGTCTGGCAATGAAAACAAAAACTGTAAATCCGCCTCCCTCACATCTCTCCATTTGTCCTTTTCACCAGCTCTCTGTCTGTAATGCAATGCAGACATCTTAAAAGGCTGGTAGCACGCAGGCCCATCGCTCTGGAGCAGGTCCAGTGAGTGATTAGAGTGACTGAGAGCTTCCCTGCAGCTTATACCAAAGTGTAAATCAAAAGATCGCATGAAAGAGCGGAGTGAAGGTCAAACAAAAAGCAGCATATGAGGGTGCATGGTCAGGGAATTTACGACAGATTAGATTACTCTCAAAGGTGTAAAATTGTGCATCACCGCTCTCTTCAATTTGACTGGGGATCTACTATTACTACAGATGTAATTGAGCCCTGCAGCAGTTCATGTGATTCTCATGACGTGCATTGAAATTAGAACTGTCGCTCGAATGCTGTTTTGAGCATGTCTGGAAAACAGTGAAGGGAACATTATGGTATTCTCTCCTGCTGAAGTTGATATATGAATCCCCAGATTTGTGGTTGTTCCAAACTTTGGCATGCTTTCATCTGATAAAAACAAAGAAATATGCACGCTAAATTATAATTTAATTTGTTGCTTTAAGCATAACATATTGAGTGAATCTGCTATGAACACACTAGCAAAAGTTAAAAACATGTCACGCTTCTGTTCCTTTTGTCACGCCTCTGTGTTCCTTTCTCCCTGTCTGTCTTGTGATTGCTCCTCACGCTCACCTGTGTTTCCCCTCCAGCTGTGTCTCGTTGTCTCGTTATGTCTGTGTGTATAAAGTCTGTCCTTACCTTCCCTTCTGTGCCTGTTCGTTGCATGATGTCCTCGTGTTGTCACGTGTCCCAAGCCCTCCCCGTGTATCGTGAGTACCTGAAGTGTTTCAGTTCCTGTTTTTCCTCGAGTTATATAGTTTAAATAAATAGATACTGTGCACCAGCTCTGCGTTTTATGCGTCTGCTTTTGGGTCCGGGCAAAACCCCACCGAAGTGTGTGACAGAACAGGTTATTATATGCCCTAAAAGTCGGGGATATTATGTAATCATCATCGCCGCTGCTGTGTCCGCTGCAGATCCTTCGTGCTAACACAATTACGCAAAAGTTTTATAAGTACACCGACCTTAGTGCGAGGAAGAAATGGAATAATTTTTGGAAAGTTGGGCTGAATATTTCTGACACTAGGGGGAGCCAGGGATCTGCGAAAGTTTTCGTGCCATTATTTCTCAACTGTTTGACCGATTTAGTCAAAATTTGGTGCATATGAATCGGCTCGATCTATTTTGTATCGTTTTTACTTTAATTGTTCATACTTTACTAACTAGGGGGAGATTTCTTTTCTTAATGAAAAACACTTTTTTTAAATGAAAAATTGCTTGTACAACTCAGGAGAATGGGGGCTTTTGGAGATGTATAGTAGTCCTACTTATGGGGACGACTGCGTAGGCCTATTTTAGAAGGTGTGCTTTGGTGAATCTTAATTACAGCTAACGGTGATGTCATTGCAACATCCTGTAGAAGAAGAAGAAGAAGAAATCCTTTATAGATCACATACATCAAGAACTAAGATTATCAGTTGCTGTTTTCACAAGATTCGTAAATTTCGGACACAGATTTTTGTAATTTTTGTTAATTTCCAATCCCTCTATCCAGACAAACCCATACCCAGAGACATGGGTGGATCCATGGATGGGGCACAAGCCCCAGCTGAAATCTGACGGGCCCCTGTCCTGACACATGTCACACATTTTCTGCACCTCAAACCTGCTTGGTAACTACGGTGATGATGGGTTTCATTCATGTGTGCGGGATGACTCCCAGGTAGGTTATATGACTTTTGATGCAGAATGGATGTTAATGTATCTCATATCTATAAGGGGCAAACAGTAATATTCATGTGACATGAATGTGACAAAGTCGGGAAAAATGTCATTCTGTTGTGCTGGCATAATACTGAACTTCCACAGTGGTTAACAGAAACACGTGCATTTCCAGATATACGGCACCGCACACTATGATTGTCTGGGGGCTAAAATTCTCTGTAAATATTTTGATTCAATTATGTCATAGACAACTCCTCAAATTAATTATGTCAGAAAAAACTGTTTTTATAGAAAACAGTGCTTTCAACTATTACACCAAAATACAATATATGTAAGTAATTTTCTCAAGTGTTTTTTTTTTTTTTGTAAGGAAGCTCCACTTAGTGAAGACGATATGCATAATCTGAATCTCCTGTCGATTCATGTGGACAAAACTTTGGAGTAAATTTGACTCACGATTGAGAAATTATGGACTGTAAAGATTTGGAGATAAAGCTACCCCTAGTATCAGAAATACACCACCAACCTTTTTCAAAAATCAACCCAGCTTTTTCTCTCACTAAGGTTAATAGGGGCGGGAAACTTGACATGATTTATGAAATCGTATTGGAGTTATTGCGTAAACATGAGGTATGTGCAATTGTGGACAGGATGGACACGGCGGACGTGGCGGCAGTGGTGATCTTTTTCGGGATCTGACTTTTCCAGGCTCTAACTGTCAGTGGACAGTGATCACAACTGAGAAAAAAGTCCCATGTGAAAGTCAAATGGGACGTGAACAACTGCATGGAGTTTGGAATCTGTTGCACAGCTAGAGCTACAGATATTATCAGACATTTTTTGTGATGCTCTGAACTGTTACATATAATATCATAACAATAAATGCCAAATAATAAATAACTATTCTTTTAATTGTTTATGTAAATATTACGAAAAATGTGTCTTTTGTTATTTTTTCCATAGACCCCAGTTCGTAGTTCAATAAATGTTTTCAATTGTTTTTTTTCTCAGCTTTTTAAAAGAAATACATATGCTTGAATTAGAAAATTACACCGATCTGACATAACAATAAAAAACATGTGCATGTTATGGTGCTCGTTGGCCTGTTAACATTAAAAACAAGTCTGTGTTCTGTTTCCTCTCTCAGAACCAGCACTAACTTTTTCAGCATTATGTGCTACAGCAGCTCTTCTGTGGAACAACACATGTTAGCTTTTGCGCCCAAACTGCATCAACAAGTGTTGGGTGTCCATGATCCTGTCAGCAGTTCACCAGTTGTCCGTCCTTAGACCACTTTGGTTGCCACTCAACATTGCAGACTGTGCACGTCCAACAAGATCCATGTTTTGACCCAGTTGTCAAACTATTTTAATTTGGCCCATGTCAGAGTCTCTCAGATCCTTACAAGTTGATTCTAACGAATCAACTGTGGGGAAAAATGTTCACTTCGCTGCCTAATTTATCCCAAGCACTGACAGGTGCAAATTGTTAATGTGCAAGAGACTTTATTTGTTCCCAAGGGGGCCAATTTAAAGGCACATAAAGTGGTTGAAGTTCTTAAACACACGAAACACAAAGTAAAATCACAGAAGCTCATCAACAGATCGAATTCAGTATAAAAATAATAAGGAACTGGGCGGCACAGTGGCGCAGTGGTTAGTGCTGCTGCTTCACAGCAAGAAGGTACCAGGTTCAAATCCACATCTGCCAGCCTTTCTGTGTGGAGTTTGCATGTTCTCCCTGTGTCTGCGTTGGTTCTCTCCAGGAACTCTGGCTTCCTCCCACAGTCCAGAAACAGGTGAATTGGTGACACTAAAATCACCCATAGGTGTGAGTGTGTGTGATCGTCTGTCCTGCGATGAACTGGCATCTTGTCCGGGGTGTACCCTGCCTCTCACCAAATGTCAGCTGGGATAGGCCCCAGCCCTCCCATGACCCAGAACAGGATAAGTGGTAGATAATGAATGAATGAATAATAAGGAACTGTAAATGTAGTACATTTAAAAGCTGTTACAAACAGTGTATTTGATTCATACAAGGCTGATGATCAGCAAAGACCAAATAGAAGCAAGGTCAGTTTGAATATTTCTATTATAGTGTGTGCAATAGGTCTTCATAGCATAAGTGTGAGTGTAGGGGGAGGAGTGAGCATTGTCTCATTGTAATGAGTTAATAAATGTTATTCTGACTTCACCGTCAGTGGTTCTAATATTATGGTTAATCAGTGTATATTCATCTACATTTACCCAAAGGATGAAACCTACATGGTTTGGTGATGTGATTTTTTTGGAACAGAGTGACGACTTGGCTTTTAACCGAGCAACCGTATCAGAGGAGGGAACAGATATGTATGTCCCCCTCAGGATGTATTGTAATAACTCTGTTGACCCCTGAACATTTCAATGAGTAGGTATGCAATGATCATTACATGTCTGCATACCTACATACATTTCTATCAGAATCTGAGTAATAATTAGCTGGTTCATACATGTATGCATGCTCCTGTTTGATGATAAGGTATACATTGGTTGCATTTATGCAGCCCTCTGCTTGGAGGGGGTGCACTGCTTGTGGTTGAGGTCACAATGTACTGAATATTTTAAAGTGCATATTGTATACAAAATTGAAATTAAAGCCCTTCTCACAGCCAATATGACCAGACAAAGCTACAGAGAATGCCACCTGGGCCAAAATCATAAACATTTTCCTCCTATGATCCAGCACTGCTGCTGCAGGAGAAAGACAATTTATTAAAATTGGTCTTATTCTCCTCATCCTCCTTCTCCAATATTTATTCTCTCCTTAGCAAAGTCCACACTGATATTTCCAGCTGCCTTTTATTGGTTTTGTTGGCACTACAGGCTTGACAGATGACTACAGAGAGGGCAGCGTTAGAAAATCAAAGCCCATTGATCGGCAGTTCCTCACAGAAGCAATGGGATTTTTTAGTTTTTCCCAATATCACTGTGATCTTTGTCAGATATTGATATTGGGCTTCTTCACGGGTATTCAGTGTATGTGTAACTGTGTGTGTGTTTGTGAGTCTGTGTGTGTGTGTGTGTGTGTGTGTGTGTCTGTGTGTGTGTGTGTCTTAAAGGAAGGTTCTCAAAGCAACTGTGATACAGGACAATATTAAAATATATATATATTTTTTTAATTATTTCCATTTGTAAATCAGTTAATATGTAAATCATATAATACATACATATACATGTATGTGTATACGTGTGTATACCAATGTATACCTTTATCATCAGCTGCACATTTAATTTAATTTAATTGTACCTAATGTTATACTATAATATGCTCTTGCTGCTGTAACCCTGCAATTTTCCCGTTGTGGGACTAATAAAGGTTTATCTTATCTTATCTTATCTTATATACATATACACATACCAGCAGATCCAACAAAAAATTATCTAAATACCTCAAATGTACCTTTACTAACAGTGTTGTAAACAGTACTGGGCCCATCCTGGTTTGAAACATATGTGTGTGCATCTCATATTCAACTCTATTAACTCTTCAGTAGAAATCTATTAAGCATACATTAATCAGAAGCAAACTGAGTAAACACAGAATAGCAGTTTTAGATTGTAATCTATATCCAAAACCAAATCAACAGAGTAGAAAAGTGTTGAACTGTATGAATGGATCTTTTCGGGTCCCATCACAGCTACTCATTGGGGCTCCGGTCTGGACTTCGACTAGGTTCCTCCAAAACATTAATTTAATTCCCTTTTAACAATTCAGAGGTGGTTTCATTCTTCTGCTCGGGATCATTGTCTTGCGGTACGACCCAGTTACCTTTGATCTTCAAATCCAAAGCTGATGACCAGACATTCTCAAGTCTTTAGAATTTCCTAGTTGACAGCTTTCTTCAATCATGACCTGTCCTCCAAATCATTGAACTATTGACTTATCAGAACATAACATGTTCTCCCAAAAGCTCTAAGGATCTTCAAGGTGGGTTGTAGCAAAATACAAATGAGACTTAATGTTCCTCTCAGATAGCAATGGATTTTCCCTCACCAATCTCCCACTGCTGTCATTTTTGCCCAGTGTTTCTGAATAGGGGCGTTATGAGCGACGGCCCTTTTGCGATGAAAGTAACCTGTAGTTCCTCAGAAGCATTGTTTGGATCTTTTAGTAACTGAAAAGCTTTCACTCTGGTCTTGGAGGAATTATGGAGGGTGGTCCAACTCTGTGAAGGTTCACTATTGTTCCAAGTCTTCTCCAATCAGTAGATATTGTGTTTCACTGTGGATCTGTGGAACCGCAGAAATACAGTAGCTTCTGAAACCTGCTCAGACCGATAAAGTTCAATCACCTCCCTCCGCATCTCTTCTGGAATTTCTTGTGATTTGGCATGGTGTGCTGCTGGTGAGACAACTTCCTGCTTGTGACAATGAGCTAATTAAGTGATGACATGATTGAACAGGGCTGGCAGTGATCAAGTCTGGGTGAGTCTAGTCCAGCTCCAACCAGATATTTATGCAGTTTGATAACTGTTTGGATTTAGTTTTTAGGTGCAGATATGTTTTTCCAGACAAGTCCAGTTGTTATAAGATAAAATATGGTTTAATAAACACATTAAAACTTCTATTGTGGTTTTAATCAGGCTGCCCTTGTTTTACCTTTAATCTAGTTTGAAGATCACACACTTCAGTTATTTGTGGAAGACAAAATAGAGGGGTTCAAATCCTTCTCACAGCATTGTTAATTCTTTAGCATAGAAACTGATGCGTCCCGTCTACTAATAGATCATTTGATAATATTAAGGTTGCTCTTTTAAAAATCATTTCACATTCAACTCTGTGACATTACATTCTGTTATTACAATGGCTGTAAATAATAACCAACCTCTTCCACCAAAGAAAACAGTCGGTAAGTGAATCTGTTGAAACTCTGCGCCAGAAGCTTCTCGGATCATACATGGAATATAATATTCATAACTCATAATTGTTTTGTTACCTTTCAACTGAAAGTTTATTAAGAAAAAGCCCCCCTTATTCCATAGGAATGGGTTCTAACTCTCTAATGGAGGTCGCCAGACGGGGAAGGATTTTGCGTTTCAAGTTGTTACCGTGTAACTGCGCCAACAGCCTGTTTCACACAGGGAAGGACGATGGCGGCATTAGCCATGACCTTCAGAGCGCTCTATCCCTGCCTAGACCTAACCGCTTCCTGAGATTGTTGGCTGAGAGCACGCCATCTCTCCTCCCGGGAAGTGATCAATCCAGAACCGGCAGCTGTCCGTGGCCCGCCGAGTCGATTTCAGCGACTGAACTGGAGGGACCTCACCAGAGCGATTTCCTCTGAGGTGGTGCTGCGGGTCGGCCTAGGGAAAATGAGGTTGAGAAAGAGAGGGAGAGAGCTTGCAGCGCCTCCCCATGGCCACATTTTTCACACTGGACCTTTAAGGGTATCAAATGACAAGCGGCCGCTGCAATATACAGAAAAGCAATGTTGTAAATGGAAAATCATTTTTCTCACTTGGTGGGTCGGACATCAGAGAATGGGCTGTAGGGGTTTAGAAATGCCACGACAATAATTGTGACAAGAATTATGTCCATAAAAATGTCCAACACCTGCTGGAATATTTTTATAGGATTGGTTGCACTGAATAAATGAAAAGTACTGACATGTGGCATTGTGCCAGTGTGTTTCTATCCTCCCATCTGACTAGTTTCAAACATACACACGAGAAAGAACGTGACCGCGTGTGACTGTGTGTATTCACTGAAAGAAATGAGCCTCGATAGTCGTTTAGTGATAATTGAGTGGCTAAGTGGCTGTGGGTATCCTGCAAAGTCAGCAGCAGCACAGGAAGAAGAAAGAGGACTGGCTCTGGAAGGCCGGTGGCTGCATTTCCTCCCGCCTGTATATTAATTATTTAACGTCCATTCACATAATTGTCAACTGAGGGAAAAATGTGGAGAAATTTCAGGAACAGAAAAAGCCATAGCCAGTTCAATAAAATCCATCATTTCTTGTACAAGGAAAGACATAGTTTTTTGTGTCAAAGCTGACAATAGAGATGTTTATTCGTATGTATAATTCATGACATATTTTATTATTTATCTTTAATTTCATAAATAATTCTATGCCTCTATATCAAACATGTTGAATTACCTCCGAGTCAGTAATTGTATTTATTTGGGGATCTCTAGCTCCTAGCTATAACGTCCGCTCCCTGTAGTGTCCTGTTTGTAGAGATCCATTTTAATGCGTGTTGGATACGTCTGTTTCTCATGAATATGTAATGTCACAGTAAAGTGAGGGAAATCCCTTAACAGTTTTACAACCAGAGAATTCGAGGGTCCAGCGCAGCATTCCGAGTGAGAATATATGAGATGTCTGATGTATATGTGGTGCATCATTTATGTACGCCTCTTCTGTCTGAAACCCAGCATTTAAAAAAGGTCACACTGATAATGGCTTAGACTCATGAGGACAGAGAAAAAAGTCAAGGGGGAAAAAAAGGAAAAAGATGAAGTAAGAAGCAAAAGTTGCAAAAGTTCTTGGAGGAGAAATGGATGAATGTCTCTCCACGTAACAGCTGATTAGGATGCTGCACATGCATTTTTCACATCAATAACTTGTTAATCACCACCACGCTGATGCATTCAAATGCGTCTAGATTTAATGGTATGTTTATGCAGAGCAAACCTAAACCACCATAAATTTTGAGTGACCAGTGGTGTGGAAGGATGATTCTCTTAACTGTCAGCTAATTTACATTGTGATGTATGTAGCTCATTTATCAACAGCTAATTTGTGTTCAGCTGCACTTTAGGAAAATCAGTCATTACATCATTATTTTGCCTGGCATCTAAGTCTTATCATTTCTGTCTCTGCTTCAACTTGCTGGGCATGACACTTTCATAGATCTAGCACTGCTATAACTAACAATAAAATAGACTGGAATGAGATTTTTTTTTTACATTGATTGATATGAAACCCCTTTATTTCCTTTGCAGCAAACTGAATAAGTAGAGAATAATTCCTAAATAGCAATTTATCTGTTCTCAACCATGTCCCAACCTTACACAAAGCTTTGTGGAAATTCGGTCGGCAATTACTTTGTAATTATAAAATATCTTGCAATGTTAAAGACAATGGAAAATATGAAAAATTGTGTATATTTCGACTCAAGACCCATCGTTACGCCAAGTATCATGGATATCCTCTTAGTAGATTTTGCTCGATCCTTCTAACAAACCAACAATGAAACGGACAAGTGAAAATATAATTCTTCTTTGGCAGCTGTACTAACACTTTGGTATTGAATGAACAAATCAGCATCAAGTTAGCCTCGGGAGGGCCAAAAAATGTATCCATTGGATGTCAACGTGAGTTTTGTCAAATTTTCGATTTATTTTTTTATTTATTATCATTTTGTGTAGCAGTTCACATTACACTTAAAATTTGTCTTATGTCATACTCCAGTATGAACATTTAATGGCCCTAAACTGACCCACATACACAAAAGAAGAATATCAAGCACCCATCACGCAGTATGCTGTCAATACGGAAGCAATTTGAAATCCACTATAGTTAGTTTGAATGCTTTTTTTAATTGTTAAAGTGTTTACAAGGATGTTTCTAGTGTTTATGGTGATGTTTTCAAGAGAAAAGCGATTCCCACCAGCCCAACTTTGTGACGAATATCAATGGAATATGACGCAGAATTCTGATTCGAACTGAGGTCATATATAAAGAAAATCCGACCTGTGTATGATTTAGGACCACATACGGAAGTGACCCAAATTATAACTGGAAAACATCAGATTCCGTTTATACTGTTCACGCTGCCATGAAAAAGTCACACATGAGCAAAACAGTCAACATTCCTTCCTTAAGGCATCCTGGTATGGGAAATACAGACAAATGCCATAATTTAGCTTTTTGAAGGTATATTCATTGTTCATGTTTCTCTTTCTAATTATAATCTTATATTTCCTACAGTGTGATATCAAGCAGTGTTTATGTTCTTCAATCAGAATGATTCACGACAAAGCTCACATGGTCCTGGCCACAGTACTCTTCGACCAACAACAAAATGGGACTCGCCGTGTTATGCTGGGTTTTCCTGCGCTGTGTGTGAAGAGACAACTGACACGATGTACATTTCTATACATTCCAATTAACGACAGCAGATCTTTTCTCCCTGTTTAGAAAAGCCTTATCAGGTTAGTTTGGATTCTCTAGCCGAGGCCAGGAAATACTCTCTATAACCACGGGACTTGACTGCAGCTGAATCTGGAGCTCAAGGTCTGAATTTCAAGAATGAATACATTATTGCAAACCTACAAGGCTGCTCTCATTTCAACGGCCCCTCTGAATAAAGCATGAAAAACTTTGGAGGACAATACTACTGTGACCTTTGCAGCCCTCAGCATCCCATAACCCTCTGCTGCATGGTGAATTGTTAAATGGTGTCCTTGGTGAGCACAATATATTTGCTGTGTGGTTGATTTCATTAGGGTCATCATACATGGAGAAAAAAAGGAAAACGTAATAGGATCAGCTTCTGTACCATTAAGAATGCAAGATAAAAAATAAAGGAAACCAGACCTAAAATAGATTGTTGTCGTTAGCAGACGGGACATGTTGTTAAGCAGTAGTATATATATTATAGCGACAGCTCGCTATTATTACTCATAACGCCTAATGCAGAACTGACTAATGTGTCGACTCTAAGGATTTGTTAGCTTCGCAAAAGAGGTAATATGGGGGTTTGTCTGTTAGCATGATTGCTCGAAAGATGGTGAAGATTTCGATGAAATTCTTTGGATGGCAGAGTATGACCCATGGAACTATTAGTTTGATTCGGTAGTAATCTGGATCTTTACCTTGATTCAGAGTATTTTGTTGTCTTCACATTGCGGGATAGGGCTAATTAAAAGATTTGCTTTTCCTTATGTCTTAGGTAACGCTTACAATGACCTTATAAGATCTACAACATATCAAAGTTTCACCTAGATCCAAGTAATAGTCCTGACCAGATAATGCTGTCAGTTATGGGCTGCACAGAAAAGTGCTATAGTATGACGCTCATATGGCAGACACAAATGGAAAACTCTAATCTTCTGATTTACCCTGATGGAGATTGAAGAAAAGTCTTCCCACATGTCCCTGCTGATATCGGAAGCACACGCAAGAAACTGAGGGGAGAGAAAGCAGAGGGTTTAACTGTTTGAACGAATAGTGGTAGATTTTAGAATAACACAGTCATGAGAGGCCTCCTGAGCAGGTATAGGGCGGGGCAGTGGAAGGTTACTTAATTACAGGGGATATAATTGTTTAGAAACAATATTCAGCTTTATTCTACTATAAGAATACTCTTTGATCAAAATGCAATGTCCAGTGTTCAACTCAGAGGGTGGGGGAGAGGTAACGCTTCTTTAATAAGTTAAGTGGAATCCTTACAGTCTTCCACATGGATCTTAGTGCTGCATTTGATACTATTGACCACCAAATTCTAATACAAAGACTTGAAAACCTAATTGGCATCAAAGACACTTCATTCAATTGGTTTAAGTCATATTTATGTGGCAGATCTCAGTTTGTATCTGTTAACATTGAATCTTCCATGCATAGCAAAGTTACCCACGGAGTTCCCCAGGGATCTGTGCTTGGGTCAATATTATTCACATCATATTTGCTCCCATTAGGCAACATTATCAGGAAACACTCCATAACCTTTCATTGTTATGCAGATGACACACAATTGTACTTATCAATGAAACCAGGTGAATCTAATCACTTATCCAACTTAGAGGCGTGTCTCAAAGACAATAAGACTTGGATGACCTGAAAGTTTTTATTATTAAATTCAGATAAAACTGAAGTTATTGTGTTGGGACCCAAACACCTTAGAAACAATTTATCTGATGATAGATCTACTCTGGATGGTATGACCTTGGCCTCCAGCACCACTGTGAGGAACCTGGGAGTTATCTTTGATCAGGATACGACCTTTGATTCCCACATAAAACAGATTTCTAGGACTGCCTTTTTTCATTTGCGTAATATTTCTAAAATACGGCACATTCTGTCGCAAAAAGATAAGTTAGTTTATGCATTTGTTACTTCCAGGCTGGATTATTGTAATGCCCTACTAGCAGGCAGTCCCAATAAGTCTCTGAAGCCCCTCCAGCTGATCCAGAACGCTGCTGCACGTGTGCTGACCAGAACCAGGTTAAGAGAACATATCTCTCCTGTATTAGCTTCCCTTCATTGGCTCCCAGTAAAATCTAGAATCGAATTCAAAATCCTTCTGCTCACTTACAAAGCCCTTAACGGTCAGACACCAACGTATCTGAAGGAGCTCATAGTTCCATATTGTCCAATCAGAACTCTGCGCTCCCAGCATGCAGGGTTACTGGTAGTCCCTAGAGTCTCCAGAAGCAGAATGGGACTCAGAGCTTTCAGCTATCAGGCTCCTCTACTGTGGAACCATCTTCCAATCTTGGTTCGGGGGGCAGAGACCCTCTCTACATTTAAAAGTAGGCTTAAAACTTTCCTTTATGATAAAGTTTATAATTAAGGCTGGCATAA
>VRLP01007897.1:0-19381 GCA_009660295.1 Lophius piscatorius | reverse complement strand
CATAGTTAATTGTGTTGTGTTGTGCAATATTCGCTCATGCGGTTATGTATGTACATCAACATACATTGTAGATATAAAGAATCCTCAATATATTTATAAATAAGTATATGTTTTGCATTTTTGTAGTAGGTAGATCATTTTGACTTGGTCATTTTATAAGTAGCTCGCATGCTGAAAAAGTGTGAGCACCCCTGCCGTAGAGGTTAAAGGTTGAGGCAATCTAACTACTTTACGGTGTTTAGTGTGGTCAGCGGTTCGATCCCCAGACTGCCCCTGCAGTCTAGATGTCATAGCGTCCCAGAACAAGACCCAGAACCCGAATCTGCTCCCTGGGCGCATCACAGACCCCGCCCACTGCACCTCAGAAATAGGCTCCGCCCACTGCACCTAGTCAGAGATATTTTGGCATCGTTGCAAAGTCAGTGAGCGTGTAAACAGCCTGTGTTTCTTCTTCCTTCACATGCGGTAGAGAGTGTTGTCAGGAACCACACAGACTAACCAGCACTGGTTTAGAGAGGAGAGGCTCCAGCCTCGAGGAATCTGAGTCATCTATTCCATCATCCGGTGGTAGCTGAGGTGAGGAGAATAGAGGTCAGCAGATTGAATATGGTTTGAATGCAGATGGTCAAAAGTGCACAAAACTTAACTAAGTGCACTAACTTTAACTAATGTTAAAATGTAGGACAGGAAAGAAAGTTTTCTCACCTGATCTGGATCAGATCTGAGCTCCTCGGGTGGACAAGAGGACACGTTTCTCTGGTGCAGTTGCAGGTGCCGAGTCCAAAAGGCAGCACCCATTCTGACCTGATCTCTCAGCCGGCATCGAAAAAAGTCCTAAGAGATTTGATCATAATTATCCAATCCTTTTGGTCTTTTGTGCAGTTTGACTTGGTCTGTAACCCTCAGAGATCATGTGCACATAAAATGACCTGAAGACTCTCTGCTGCTGACAGAAAGCTGGCTGTCATTTTTTCTATTCACTTTTACCACCATTTTTATAAACAACCGTTTATCATTTGTGCAGATTGACCAACATGCCTCATCTAAAGTAATGAAAAAGAAGTCCTCGTCGTGTGTTTCACACTTTATTCATAGAAAAGCACTGAGATTCCAACACAAATCAATATAAAATGGTAGTAGCGTTACATAAATAGTAATAAATTCTTGCTTTATAGACAGTAGCTCAAGAAGTTGCACAAAAAAATTAACAAATAATAAAAAAAAAAAAGAAAAACAAGTGTTGATGATACTCTATCATACTTCTGTGGCAACAAATACTGGAAATACCTTTTTTTTTTTTTTTCAAATCAGTAGCACAAAGAGGCAACAAACACTTTCAATTTTCCCTTAAATCAGAGAGAACCCAAAGCAAAGTGGGGAAACAGTGGGTGAACTAGATCTCTACCAGCACACAGTACGCTCCTACTAAAGAAAGAAAGGAATAACAGAAAGCTCAGGAAGTGGCTGAAAATAGAGCGTGAAAGTGTTAGTGGGAGGACGTCTTCAGAGTGGATGCTGCGGCGGCGTCCGACTCAAATAATCCTAGCCTGAGCAGAGCAGCTAAAAAAAATGAACCCACCCGCTTTGTGTCGTGGTTAAATCAACAAACGAAAAATGTCGTTACGGTGGTACTGGATGTGTGCAGATGTGGCTGCTGCAGGTCTCTGATGTGTCCTGTGCTTAAAGGCAGGACAGAGGAGACGCCGCGGCTTTACTTCCCCACCCTAGAGAAATGTGTCTGGGGTATTGAGAGAGGAGAGATGAACTCAGCCTGCTCTGTAAGCAGAGGGGAGGTGATGACGCGCTAAAAAAACAATGAGGAATAATAAACACAAACTCATCCACAGGCTGTCTGACGTCTCCGGATCACGTCTCAGGAGAAGACACTAAAGGCTTTGAGTCCCAATTAAATAAAATCAAATGAAGAAAACTTTGTACATTGATCGGTCAGAAAGGCATCTCCCACTTCTTTCTCTTTCTTCTGTTGCAGCGTTTGCGGACCGGCTACTGCACATTGTCCAAATACAAGGTCTCGTATTTGCTAACCCTCCCCCCCCTCTTTAATAGTGGTGTGATCCACTTTTACATTTATGAAGGGGGGGTGTCTTTTAAGGGACGACGAGAGCCGCCGAGTGGTTCTGCATAGTATCCGTTTACAAATGAATGCCTCCCTCGTTCCCCTCCACCCCGGATGACACCCTTCCTTTGGGAACACAGATTCTTCTTTGCAAATAAAAATACAAATAGTTATCATAGCAAATAAAAACAAACAGAAAGAACTGTACACAGGAGCACCTGAGAAATGCCTTGAAGTCTTTGCTCTTACAAAAAAACAACAAAAAAAAACAACAACAACAACAACAACGCTGTCAAGTGTCCCGACCAAAACAGTTCAAGTACACCTCAGGCAAAGGAAAATAAAAACAAAATGAAAAGAGATAATAATAATAATAATAATAATAATTAATAATAATAAAAGGGGAAAAAAAATCACGGGAACATACTCATCATAAATAATTATAACTTTACAATTTTGAATTGACACTTTCATATTTACAATATTTTAAACGCTAATGCTACTACTTTTTGTTTTGTTTCTTTAAGTGGTGTCCCTGAGAACTGAGTTTAGCCTCTTTTCTCTTTCTTCTGCTCAATCCCCCCCCCCCTCCATTCTTCCATCTGCATTTCTTCGGATTAAAAAAAAAAAAAAGGCCCAGAGTTTGTGACTGGAATGTAAAAAAAGAAAAGAAAAGAGAAACAGATGAGAAAATCCGTTTTCTTTCGATCGTCCGGCCACGGACCGTCTGCCATCTCAGTCATACAAAGGTTCCAAACAGGCAATAAATAAATGCTGAAGCAGGCGGAAACAGACTGAAGAGGTATTTGTGTGAAGTGCTTGTATGGTGACGTTTAGTCCGAACAGAGAAGATTCAAGCTCTTGCGGTTCCGTTGGCGGCTGCTGACAACTTTCCCACTTTGTGAGAAGAAGAGGAAGCGTGTCCCTCAGAGAAACCAGGACCGACTATACCGAGGTGTGAACAAGTCATGAGCACGCGGAATTTGTGTTTGTTGTGTTTGTGTGAGAAGAAAGACTTGTTTGGGTGGCGGAGCTTTTCACGGGTTCAGTCATATCAGTGGCTCTCTCTACAGACCCTTTTCCATCACAAGGAACTGGAAGATTTAAAACCCAAAAAGTCAAGAATCCTTCTTTTAAACTGACGCAGAAAGTTGCCCCAGCTACTTCAGCCGAGGTAGGGTTCTGTCTTGGTTTAGCAGCTAAAGCTAACTTGGTCCTCCGTTCGGTGCTCGCTAGCCCGGGTGACATTGGGATATTCAACTCTGGAACCTGTTTTTTTTTTAAAAGTTTGCATTTTCTAAGCCCCAAAACGCTGTCGTCGTGTGAGTGAAGGCCATCGCTACCCGAATGCCGAAAATCTAAACCACCAGCTGAATCAGACCGGAGGCTTTGTGGAGCTGAGAGGAACAGGTGAGGTTAGTCAGAACATATTTGGCATTAAAAGATGTTTATATATATATTTTATTAATATTTAATCAATAAATAATTTATTTAATACTTTGATTAAATACACTTTGCTCAGCTTTTCGAGGCCAAAAAGCTTATTTATTTATTTATGCCCAATTTCACGGCCAATAGTGGCGGAGTCTTTCTCCTGCGCTCCGCTTTGATTTCCTCCTGATCCTGCACGTTTTCATGAAAGCATTCGGATTGAACGGATGAAACGCTAAGTCTAAAAAGTGAACTAGTTTGGGGCTGTATTGCGATAGAGCAGGACAAAACACAACACATTTCTACAGAAACGACAACGAAGAAGCGTAAAAGTCAAAACAAGAAAAGTCTAGATTTTGCTCTCCATTCGTGGACTCGTAGACGACCACGTATGTTGCTGGGAATATGTGAGCGCTGATGAGCGCATTGTTTTGAAAAGGATTAATCTATTTGTCTTTCTTTCTGAATGAGCCTTAAATCTCTTCAGCTGATATGATTCAACAATCCAATGCTAATGATCTAATGAGTTTCTACGATTTTAACCATTCCCAGATTGTTGCATTGTTCAGCTCTTACTATCTCTCATCTCGATTGAATTTTCAGACGACGCAGGATTTTGTCCTGCACAGCTCACCCAAGGATTTCTGTTTTTTTCGAATGCAATAATGTTACGAGTTCACACAAAAGTTCTAGGGCCTCCCTGAGAGAAACTGTGGCGTTCCCCTGAGAGCCCAATAACAACAACATCTTGTCCGTTAGCAGCTGCTCTACCAAGAGGAACGCAACCTCAATCTTGTGCGACGTGTTATAGTGAAGAAGGAAGGTACTAAAGAAAGTTCGGGAAAAAAGTTCTTGAGATGGAAAAGGGTTTTCTTGCTAAAGGCTGAATGAACACCTACGAGCCAATGACAGTTCCCCGTGAGTTTCTAGAGGAGAGAATTAAATGCCGTAGGAGACAAAATGAAGCGCGATCATGACTTGAGGTGGGGTCACTTTGTCCACGGAGAACTGTGCAGCAGTGCGGTGCTGTTGCAGTTGTGTGTGTGGGTGTGTATTTATATACATATATGTATATAGATATACACACAGATGTATGTCACAGTCTGACTTCTGGATTTGGTAACATGCACTCTGTGAAGCAACATGGTTCCTCCTGCTTGGGGGAAGCACTGACCAGCACATGGAAGAACTAGTCCAGACTGGTTTTAGTCTGGTGTCTAAACCCACTGGACCCGGGGAGACCATGTCTGCCACATTTCCCGCTCCTGAGTGGATCAAGAGGCCGTTTCTGAGAGAGAAGTTAAAGCTGACAGATAATAAGACCGAACCTCTATGAGTGTTTTCAACCTCAGTGGGGTTTTCCTCAGAACATTTCTTCCACTTTGAGAACCACTTCCTCTTCTTCTTGGTAACCCTCGGCTAAAAGTGTCTTCTGGCTCAGCACTCAGTACCCCATCCAACAAAAGCATTTGGTTTTTAAATCGTCATGTGCCGCTGACAAATAAGAGTTCCTTTTTTTGTTTTATTTTCCATCGTAATCTTTTAACTTTTTCACACAGTCGGAGAAGAATGCTGTCGTCTATTTGACATTTCAAGCTGCCTCCCCCTTTTGCAGTCTCACTGAAGTAGAGTAATGCACCTCGAACACTTCCTGGTTCACGGTTAAGAAATAAAACGGAAAAGAAAACTTAAGACTTAGTCAACAAAATGGCTCAACATAAGTAAAAATACAAGGAATGCAAAAACCTTAAATAGAATCAAATAAGTTGAACTACTTCCCCAGAGGAGAGTCCCTGTGAGGGCGGGGTGGGGTCAGCCGAAGCGCTCTCGGACCAACATCATCAGTTTCTTCTTGCCCTTGTAGATCTGTTTCAGGTTGTCTATGAACTGGGCGAACTGAATGTGGCCGTCCTGTGCCAGCAGGAAAGTCTCCCGCGCTTTGCTCAAGAACTCTATGAACTCGCCGTAGTGGCGCGGGCTGATGTGCGTCAGTCGAGAGTGCGTGGTGTTGATGTATGCTGAGATCGTTGCGTCCAGGAGCTGTCGCAGAGGCGCCTTGTCCGTTGACATAAGCTTCCCAGAGTTCCTTCGCCCTGGAATGCCGGCGAGGCCCGGCGCCGTCATGGTGCACCGCCGCAGGATGTCAGACAGCACCGTGGCGCAGTGCACGCTCTTAACGACAAGGGGGATGATGGCCGCAAGCTCGTTTTTCCCCAGGGAGTGGCTGAGCGCGCAGGCCCAGAGCACGTCATTGATGGCTGGGTGCGTGTCCTGGTTGTACGCCAGGTTGAGGTGGGTCATGGCGAGGGAGGCCAGCTTGAAAGAGCGCAGGGGGTATCCTCTGTGCTCCATGTATCTCGCGATGGTAAAGAGCTGGGAGTACGTCATGCCCGTGGACGCCGCGTCGATTACAATCTGGTAGGCCGTCTCAAATGCAATGTGGTCCTTCTCGCAGAGTGTCAAGGCCGACAGAGCGCAGTTCTGGGGGTCCTTCATGGCGCACTGCAGGGCCAGAGTCCGGGCGCAGCTGGCCAGCTCCTCGCGCTGGGGGTAGTCCAGGCTGAGGCGCAGGATGGTGTTGTGGGACATAACGGTGGCCGCTACGATGCTGGTGGCCTCCGTGGGTGTGAAGAGAGTGTACCAACTCTGTAAGATGCTCACCAGCGCCCGCATGCCTGAGGAGAAGAGAGAAGAGAAGGTCAGAAGGAAGGTCGTGATGCTGGTGCGGTCTTTTCAGGGGTGATTCTGTGTCAAGTTTATTCTACAAGGAAGGAGGAAGACTAAGAGAAACAAAGAAGATAATTGGGACTGTGCTTTGTTCTGAAATGAAGAATGGCATTTATGATCTCCTTTAATCTGCAGATCAGATCGTCGCAGATGTTTCATCCCGTTAGAAGGCCTCGACACCTGAGGCCGTTCATCAGGGTTGGAGTGCTGCAGCGCCTCTTATACTGCACCATCCACATACTAGGTTGCAAGGTCCAAAAGCAGGTCCGTCCCACCCACACTAATGTCTGCACTGCCTCCATGCCTGGAACCTCTCTTGTTTTCTTTTAATCAAATCTTCTCTTCTTCACACACGTCGGGACTACACAAAAACTCCTGGATCGACCGTCACAGAAGGAGAGCTGAGCCATGACAAATCGCCGCCTGTCGACGCTCCAATCCTCACATATGGTCATGAGTTCTCTTGAGGGAAGCTGGGCTCAGCCTCAGACATCTGGGCGGATCTTTGATTAGAGCTGCTTCTTTATCGCATCAGAAGGAGCCAGCCGAGGTGGTCCTGGCGTTTGACTTGGGGTACTTCTATTTTGAGATTTTCGATCCAAATGAGAGGAGACTCCCGGAGAAACCCAGAGTCAACTGGAGAGATAATAGATCTCATATGGGTTGGGAAAATCAGAATCTTCCCAGAGGGAGCGGGATGCCTGGAATCCTCTCTTGTGCTACCAACATGATCCGACTCCGGATAATCGACAAATCGTAACGCAAAAATCCATGAAACTGGGCCTCGGTAGACTGATCATCATTAAATGTCATTAAAATCCAAACTTTTTGACACACAAACTATAACCTCCTCGAAAACCTGAATAAAGGGGTGAAGAAAGTTTCCTGATGGATGGAAGTTCGATAGCGCTAACCCATTTGACATCATAAAACCGTCAAATGGGGTCACGACTTGTGTTTATCCTCCCAGCAGTCCTTGGGTTTGAAGAATCAGTGACAAGGGGCTTCTCTCTGGAAACTTGTTGTGGTCCAGTGACGCTTTTCGGTTTTGGTTTCTTTAAATACGTCACCCACGGGTATCTCTAAGTCGGCCTTCCAGCTAAGTTCAAATGGATCACAGTAGACAAAAGAGAAGAGCTGGAGACACTACAGAGGCTAACATTAGACCATGAAGCCTGTGGTAGTGGTGTGTGTGTGTGTGTGTGTGTGTGTGCGTGTGCACGCGTCACATACCGACTTCAGTGGCACAGGTCACCAGCCAGCGAACCATCTCTCTTCTTCTCCAGTTGAGAGTGGACAGAGTCATCCTCATGACCTGCAAAACACACATTTTAAGATCCTGCAGCTCAACAGGGATGAAAACCCCCCACATGAAGAGAAGAGTGTGTTTTCCATAATGTACCACCACGGGTCTACAGGGAGGATGGAATCATCCAAAATGTGTTCATAATTACACAGAGGGCTAATTGAAAGTCTTCTCTTTGAGCACTTTTTTATAGCCGTGTCGCTGGCGGGGATCTGGTGGATCCTCTTAATACTGGGAGAGCTGCTGGTGATCTGAAGGATTTTTCTGTTTACTGTGGAACCAAAGAGGCTTAATTATGTGGTTTCGTCTCACCAACAATGGTGACAAGCTGTGTGATGTTTTCTCTGTCAATTTGTCGTGAGGCTGTGGAGGCATGCAGAAATTACAAGTTCAAGGAAACTTTGGCATGTTTTGACTGGTGACCAGTGGAAACGTCTGACTCGCCCTCATCCTCCCTCCCTCCCTCCCTCAGTACCTGCAGCCCGAGCTCCAGTGCCACGTTGAGCAGAGTTATATCAGGCGGGCTGTCTGCTGGCGTGGCTATCTTAAATGCGTCCTGGGCCAGTTTGAAGATTAGGGAGGAGGAGTGGATGTTTTTCTGGATGGCCTCCAGCACCGTTCGCAACCTCAACATGTCCCCTGCAGGAAAAAAATAAAAATAATTAAAAGGAACTCTGGAGTGGAGCATCTGAGGGGACATGCGAGTATTCAGTGAGTTCGGCTGGGAGGATCTCTTTACGGTACCTTTAGCAGCGGTGAGCATGGTGGAGGCCAGCTCACACTGCTGGGACTCCAGGTGTCCCAGTGTGAACCAGCGTGGGTATCGACTCGGGACGATGGAGATGCCGTGATGCGGGTGGCCCACGTCCCCCGAGCCTGCTGACGACTCCAGCACTGGCAGCCTGACAAAAAAACAAAACGTTGGTTTGGCAGCCTGACATAAAAACAAAACATTAGTTGGTCCAACATGCGTGGGCAGATCAGGAGGCTGGGTCAGAGAGGAAACTGGCCCCAGCTGAAAGCTGATTGGCCCCTGAACTGCTCCTCCCCCCTCGTGTCTTATTTGTGGCACCACAAACACGTCTTGTTACATGTACCACAGTGATGATGCCTTTATGTCATTTGGGAGAAAAGGATATAATGCGTTTTAAATACACCTGTCAGGAAATTTAAAAAAAATTTGAATATTGAATGAATTATTTGGTTTGTAATCAATTTGTCATAATGGATTATATTCAATTAACGGTCTTTGAAATGGTTCATATTCAAATGTTTACTTTATATATTGACAGCAAACTGCAACCATGCAAACCACTGCGTTTACTGACTTAAGTTGACTATACGTTTCCCACTTTCCTTTAACATTGTGAAAGAGTTGATTTCTTTCAGGTTATATGGAATAAACGGCTATTGTCAGATTTTGGAACATATTTATCAGTTATTCACACAGTACATGGTGGATTACCATGAATCTTGTTGCGGGAGGGATTTTAAATCCCGAAGAAAACCTTCCCATACTGAGATTTTTTTTTCTCCGAACATTTATTCTAGCCTGTGTACCATTCATCAGTATGGAGCAGAATATAAAACGATTAAACAAATACTATCATTACACTATCATTTTTGAAGGATCTGTATAACGTTGCTGTCCTGAGAAATTGAAGTCAATCTGGTAAATGAATCATTGATACACAAATCCCAGAACATTTGAACAGAACTAGTTTTAACTAACAGTATCAGTTTTAGTTCACGTCAGCGGCAGACACGTTCCACCGTGAAGTCAGAGGAAGTAGGGGAAGTATCGTCTGCAGGGTGTTTCCGAAAGGAGGAATTTTGTTTAGGGAATTTCCTTTAACCGACATTCCCTGAACAGGGAGGAGGGGGTCATGCTTATGTGCGCTGTGGAACGGAGCACAGTCCCGTTGGAATTAAAGAAGGATGAAATGACAAAGGCTCAATGCTAACGTTCTTGTCGGTCAGTTTCCTCATAGATGACACAATGAAATCATTTTGATAAAGGTGCGCATGTGTGTGTCTTTTTATTACATCATAAAATGTCATGGAAATTTCCCTTTAAAGTATTTTGAAATACATAAATACCAAATCAATGCCCTGTACTTCAAACAAATAACAACTTTGTTAAGTTCATCATGCTAAGGTTGATTCACTCTAATGCTAAAAGTTCACAATACAAATTTGGTTTTGGTTGAAACCTTTTTATGAAACCTGTTTGAAACTATGTATCAGTGTAAGTGGACGAAATATGACGACCAACATAAACCTTCTCCTGAATACGACGTTTAAAGAGCAGACAATTTCAAAGAGATGAGATTATTTTCTTCGTAGATGAGAATTTGAAACCTGTCAAACACTTAAATGACCATGTTTGTATTTCTAATGTCATTTTGGTGGACCATGTGGTATGGATTAGAATCCCAATGCCGCAGTTGAGTGGAATAATCTTTACAAAAAATACTATATAAGTTAGCTTAATTGATTTCAACATTGAAAAGATAGCTCTTATTTGCAGCCATGCCTGTAACTATTTCCCTTAGCTGTGAGCATGTGTGCGTCTGACGCCATTTTCAAACTGAAATCTTGATGTTAGGGAGAGCATTTAGGATTAAATACACAAACTCAGACCGTCTGAGTAAAGAAACCTCACACCGTGAACGTTAACGTTTAAATAGTCCAAAGAGAACAGACTCTTTCACACTCAACTGACCTCATGGCGCGGAGAGCCACCTTGTAGGCCAGGTCGGCGTCATGGGGCAGCATTGCAGAGAAGAGGTACTTCGTGAAGGTGTGCATGGGGACGCTCTCCCTGTGGATGACCTCGCCTAGACCACTGAAGGGACCAGCTGGAGCCAGAAGAAAACAAGTCATCAATTTCTCTTCTCAACGATGTGAAAGAGACGTGGCCCGGTTTACACGGACACAAATAATGAGATCTAATAAAAAAGGCAAAAAACACTCAAGAGCAATAAAGATATCTGACTCGTCAATTATGATTTTAGATCTTGTAGAAATGGGAAGGTGAAACATTGTGGTACCTTCTAGTAGCTGTATGGTCTGTTTCTGAAGAGTCTGAACCAGGAGCTCATCCAGCTCCAGCTCCTGGAGTTTGGCCACAATCTGCTCCTCGTTCCGACACACCTGGAACACATTGTCAAAATGCTCTTTTTATTCAAACGTTCTGAAAATGACCGAAAGATTTGCTACAATTGTTGTTTACGGGTGTATCAGTGGCATCGATGCATTTAGTTGATTTCTAACAGTTTGCTTCTTTTTAAAGAAGGGATTTGGAGCTTAAACAAGCCAGCAGGGTGCTTTCATACCTCACACTCCTGCACATGTGTGTATCTACCATCACATGTGTGTATCTACCATCACATGTGTGTATCTACCATCACATGTGTGTATCTACCATCACATGTGTGTATCTACCATCACATGTGTGTATCTACTATCACAATGCACAAGTAGGGACAGATTCTATTTCACTTTAAAGACATTGTTGTTTTGGTTTTAAACACCACTGGTGCTTGAAACTAAAATTCTTCATTAATCCTGATTGTTGTCATTTTACTTCTGTTTGATATTTTCATGCCTGTATGTCTCATGTAAAGCACGATGGATTGCCTTCCTGCTAAAAGTTTGGATGCACATAAACTCTCCCTGTTTGAGAAATTAATATTTTTACTGATTCCAATGACGTGAGGAGAAATCCGCTGCTGCTACGTTAAGAACTAAAGCAGATTAGGCTTCACACAAAGAACGGCTCTTTGGATTTATTCCAACTCAAACTGAAGCAGAGTACGGTCATTTCCTCGTGCTTTCCTGGAAACAAAATAGCGTCACATTTTCTTGATTTCGTACAATTGCTTCACACAGACATTAAAGTAAAGTGTTCTTCTATTTGGCTGATTTTTTCCTCCACCAGGTAAATTAGCACGACTTGTTTTCATATGAAACAAATAATAAAAAGAGATTAGGAACCCACTGCAAGCCGGATAGCATTACCGGCTTCTCTAAGAGGGTGTGAAATCAGTTCATCATCAACATGGATTAGGTTTACTGTACATTTTACTACTCCACATGCATTATGGGACAGTGTACATTTCAGGAATACCCTACCTTATCCTGAGCATAGAGACCCTCAGGCATTATCCTCTGCTGGCCCATACCCATCAGAGCCACCTCTAAGGCCAAAGTCAGGTAGGACTCTCCGCCGTCAGGACAGCCCCACACGGGTACGTGGTGGTAGACTGGAGGCCTGGGGTCACCTTCTGGAAACAAAGACAGGAATCTGTTAAGCTCTCCCTGCGAGGATTCCGTCTCAAACATTTCAGTTATCTCTTATATTCACTTATTTCTTTATGTGTGCAATGAAAAAAAGGTATGTCAGAAATTCAACTCGGTATTGGACTGTATAAGATGTGTCAGAGTAAATCAGGGTAAGATTCTCAAAATAATGGTAGACTGTGATCACTAACCTAAGATGGCCGCTAACCATCCAACCAAATGCTCGACCTCCATAATTGAGAACAGATGCCAGAGAGTCTCAGCTGTTGATTGGTGCCCACTTTTTCTCCATCGCTCCCCCCATCCCATCATTCTGGTTAAATCCCTTCTGAGCAATAGATCCCCTCAATCCCGTTTATTCCACATGTGTGTGTGTGTGTGTGTGCGTGAGAAATGTATAGAGAAGTGGAAACTGATATCACAGACATAACCTAGTGCTAACTCATTTTTATCCATACACTGTTGACTGATTGGATCATTTTAAATGATCATGGAGAAAAGGAAGCATTGCTATTGGTCGAAGTATAGTCTGGTCCTGCCCCCCTTTAACAGATGTTCTCAGCTGTCTTCAACAGGGAAATAAAGCTTAGTGACCACCAGGCTACACACACACAAGCAAAGTAGTTGGACTGCTCAAATTCCCAAAACAACTCGTGAGCACGCGCTCACACACTCACACTCTCGCACGCACGCGCATACACACACACAGATGAGTGTGCCAGTGGTCAGCTTTGTTGGAATTGAAAATAGCTCTCTTTAGCCTGGTCACAATAAGAAAATCCGACCCCTATTCTGCACTGTTGGAGTAGCTGCTTTTGAAAAAAGGCCGGGGAGGAAGATGGTCATGGATTCGATGCACACACACACACACACACACACACACACAGAGTCAAAGAGAGTGGCTGAAATGAGCGGCCGAATCCATCATGAGATTGTTACAGTGTGCAGCACAGGGTTAATTTCTCTGATACATTTGAATTTTGTGTCAAATATCCTCTTCAGTTTTTTTAAATCATATTCAAACTTTTATTTGTTATTTGTTTGAGTCAATTCTAAGTCTGGAGATTATGTTGGAATTGTCCAGAGAGCAGCCCTACTTTAGAAAACACAGGTTCCTTACCGCCTGTGTCCATTGTGCTGTCGTCGTCCACACGGCAGGTTTCAGTGAGTGTGGTAAACAGACATCCAATTGGATCCAATGGATGGCCCACCCAGCCCTCCAGGTTGGTGGTTGAGGTCACGCCCCTCTGGAGAAGATCTGAGACAGGAGAATGAGATGCGTGTCAAAACGATCAGTCCAAACAAATGTACAACTCGTTCAATTGTGTATGCGTGCGTATGTTTTACCTTTCTTCTGGTGTTTGTAGATGTCCATCTGTCTCTGCTGCTGGAGGCGGAGCGTGTTGATGATGGCCACTGCCAATCGCAGGGCTTCCCGGGAGTAACCGTGAGAACGAAGGGCATCGACTCGAGCGCATGCTGTCGGCACGTGGTCTGTGTTGCGGCGGAAAGAGGGTGGAGTCAGGACAGTTTCTAACACACGCACACATATACACACCCATACACACGCACACTGCAGTCTCAGCAGAGCACCAGTGTGTGTCTGATAGCTGGCTTAAGTTGCAGAATCCGACAGATCTTAGCTGGAAGCTGCTTACTGCAGATACTGGCCTCAATATCAGCAGAATTACTCTGTGTGTGTGTGTGTGTGTGTGTGTGTGTGTGTGTGTGTGTGTGTATATAAGAGCCACAGAAAAATCACTGTTCCTTCTAAATTGAATTTCTTCCTGTCCTGTTGTCATGCAGTGTGTGTGTTCGAGTGTGTGCTGCTCAGTGTAAATACATAAACGTATTATCAGAGTAAATCAGAGTATTTATGGATGTTTGAATGTATGGAACAAGAAAGCGCTGGAAATGAGAGATGAATAACTGTTTCAGTATCAGTTACATTATCGCGTTCTCGCAGACACAGCTGGAGGCAAAATGATTTCATTGCTGTTGTATGTTACATTTATAGACGAAATGTACTATTTATCAGCTGTTTACAATAACCATAAATCAAATAAGAACAGTTCACACAGCTAGAAAAACAGATTTTACAGTGAGTTCTCATATGTAACAAAATGCTCCTTTGCTGTTTGTGGTCTTTAAATTATTTAACCCCTAAATGACAGATGTATCACGAGATCTAGAGAGACCCTGTGACCTGCTGCAAACACGATGCATATCCGCACACCAGCCACTAAGTCAGGCCGCTGTGACGGCTGACCTGGAATATTCCAAGACTTGTTCTGAAACCAAGACTTGATGGACTTTGTCCTGTCTAGATGGTTCCAAGCTACCGAACTGAACTTTTGTGAGTTTATATCAGAAAGTGGAGTTCAGGCATGGAGACCTGAGGTAAATTCAGACCTAAACAGAAAATAAACTTTGGCATCTACTGCTAAAGTAAGTCTCTGAAGGTTGGCCCGCTGTTTGAAAACTGTTGATTTGCATATAAGTATCTGACGAGGAATAATTATCAGGGGGTTGAATCCCTCCGACACTGAAATCATGAGTAAAAGTATTTTTTAAACTACCCGTTGAGTTATTGCAAATGCCTGATTAATATTATATCGATAAATCTCATACAAGATGGTTGCAATTTTAATCATTGAAAAAAATGTTGACTTTTTGTGAGAATTCCACTGTGTGCGTTTGTGCTTTTGTGTGTGTGGGTGTGTGAGTTCACCTAGCCAGAGTGGCAGACCCTGTGGGTTGAAGAGCAGGCTCTCCCCGTCTCTCTGGTAGCACGGAGACATGTAGTGGTCGCTGCTGATGATCCTCTGCAGGTGGCTGTCCTGCCAGTGGAGGTCACAGGCCTCCACCGCCCGGCTGAACACCGTCCTCCTTGGCCGGGACAAAGAGTCTGACAGAAGACACCCGGTCAGTGGTACTTTCACCATCTTACCCAAGCTTGAGTCATGGGCTCAGATTGATTGGATAGCGTGAGTGTGTTTGGGTGTCTGTTTGTTTTTCTCCTGACCTTGGGCCACGTTGCTCTGCGGCAGAGCGTTGGTGATGTTTGGGAGCTCGCTGCCGTAGTTGCCGTCCTCCAGCGGGCAGACGTCCATGTCGCCCCATTTCTTCAGCTGCTTCAGCCAGCTGCTCTTCTCCTCGCTCTTACAGTGGGGGTTTAACACCACGCACACCCACAATGCACCTGGGTAGAGGACAGTGGTAGGACGTTAGGAATTTAAAAGAAGCAAACAGAATCGCAACTCTGAATATCACAAACAAAGACCCTTCACTTTTCATCCCTCATCAAAAAGTTAGATCTTTATCTGAGGAAAATATTCTCACTACTAATCTTTGCTCCAACTTTACTAGGAAGGCATAACATTTTTTCCTGGGTAACAGATCTTTAATAAACACTTTGAAGACATTTACGCCATACTAAAGAAGTTTAGGCTGAATACCTCCGTGTACCATTGATAAAAAACAAAAGAGTATAGATATACAGTTCATACATAATATCCTGTAATCTGTACAAATCAGCTGAAAACATTTTTTTTAAATACATTTGGTATTACAATAAATGTGTTGTTACTAATAAAAATTATCATTATCATCACTATTATTTCATTGCTATTATTTACCATTTTTTTAATATACATTAACGATATTGATATATATTTTTAAATATACAATTTAGCCATATATCAACACAGCAATACAGACGTTTTGTTTTTGTTTTTGGATAAAGTTAATAGTTGTGTTTTGATAATGAATAAAACATCTTGGGGTTTTTGTATTCTTGTTTGTATAAAACAACTAAATTCATACATTTTGGAGTCTTTATTAGGTATTTACATTATTCCCTGATATTTAATAGTGCTAACAATAACCAGAAAAAAGAAGATAATCTGTTAAAGATAATCATTCAGTCATTGTTTGATGGCTGTATTGTTATAGAATGTCCTGCTTTGTCTTTATAAAAACACATTTTAAACTATGGCTAGCATACAACTGCATCTGGGGAATTTCTCTGCGGGTTTCACAATCGTGAATGTAAAACCAGTAAACCAAAATGTTGAATATAAAATACTGTATCTCACATTTATAAACACCAGAGTGTTTTTAGTGAGTCGTACAAATCTAAATGCCATTGTTTCCAAACTGCAGTCGTTCTAGTGGCTGTGTTCGACACAACACCTGTCTAATGAAAAATGATCAGGCAGCAAACATTGACTGTCTGGCTGTTATTTGTGTGTATGTCTGTGTCACGATCTCCCTCGCTCACACAGGAAGCGTTCTCATTGACCTCCTAAAAGCCGGGATTGATCGCAGAGATGTTGAGCAGCCGTATTGATCGCCAGCCTTTGTCATTCACTCAGCATAGGGAGAAGGAGGAGAGGCCACGGACTGGATGACCTAATGGTTTACTGACTGGATAAACGTTTAACCGACAAGGTGACTGCCTATTTGTCTCAGTAACTGAAAGACGGGACACTTCTGTCAGCCTCGCCGTCTGACCTCAGTGACTGATGGACCTAGAAACTAGAAACCACGATTGGCTGATTTGAAGCCGTTTTTATAGACCCTTATATTAGACCGTTTGTTTGACTGACATTTCTCAGACCGTTCTTACCTAGCTCATCCCACAATTGTCGACACTTGTCCGTCATGCCTGTTCCCTGCTGTCTCCATAGCGACAGCCGCGGGTCCGCCATAAACTGCTCCGTGATGAGCGTCAGCATTCGGGCGCCATTGGAGTCTCGCATTCGTAGCATCTCCCTCACCTGGAGAGACCAGGTAAACACAGACTTAGTCACAGTACATGAACCATACCACTAGGAGTGATGTGCGTTCTTACGTATCGAATTCTACTCCAGGGAAGAAAAAACATGGAATGTGTTTAGGTGTTTCCAAACAAAAAATACAGACATTATGCTAAGCTAACCCCGCTTCAGCTTCAGGTTGGACGAAAAGATTTGAGCGTTAGATTAAACTCCTCAGCCGTCGGCATGGGAGTGACAGAATATCTATCTCCTAAAACATATAACCGTTTCATTGTAAAACTTGGATGTCATTCAAAACTCACCTTGACAATGTGGTCATCAGACTATACTGTAGGTCTGCGTTGACTACACTGTTACTGTGGGTACTAGTGCACTTATAAATCATCTACAGTAACGTTGAGGATCGGACAAAGTTATACACACACCATATCCAAACTCCAATGGTAAAAGTGAGTTTACTGTGAAATAGGAGAGGAGGAAATAGTGACTAAATATAAAGTCGTTTCACCTGATGATTTACTGCTGGAACAAATATTTGTAGCGGTGATCTTTGTTGCTTATTTCTCTAATATAAGAGACTAGACTCTGTGTGCTACTCTAGTGCTACTTTGGTCTGTTCTAAAATGCCAATGCCATGAATTGGTAACTGTGGGTGTGTTTATTCAGTACTGGAATCATCCAGTGACAGACGCATGAGATGCATTACTGGAAAGGTAGGATTGACTATTTCTGGAGTTTGACTCATACTTATATCTCTCCAGTATCGATTCTGACCATAATCTCTGTTTTATAGTCCCAGACATCAAATGTTCAAACTAAATTCTGGGAGTCCCTGTTAAAAATATGTCAATGTTTTATCTCACCTCTTTCAAAACAGTGTCCCAATGACTTCAATAACTATTGACTTCTTATTTACATAAATGGAGATTTATTTTGGGTGTGTTTGGCGTCGGAGGCAGAAATAAGCCCCTTTTACACTACCTGTTCAAGGTGTGCCTGGTGCACCTTCATTCTGCATTAATGGGGTTGAGGCGTAATGAAGGGTCCGAGTTCACCTTCCCTTAAGAATGCAACAGAGCTAGAAACAGCCTGAAACACAGACCTGCATAAACAGGATCTGCCAGCGTGGCAGAACAGATGTGTAACCCCCCCGTCAGCTAAGCTAACAGGTGGTTTGACGACTGGGAAATGAGGATGACTGTAAACTATTGAGACCATGAAGTTCCGCTGAACACGAGAATCCTCGTCCATATCCTTGCTTCTCTAAATCTATTTCTGGTCCTACAAAGACGTCCCTCATATGGATCCCATGTTAGTAGCAGAATCATGTAATAGAAAACAATATAGAGTAACCTTGTTTTCATATTGAGAAGATGCCCGGCTTAACGAGGCACAGCATTCGGTTCATTCGCGACGGTTTTTATTCTTCTCGGTCGGCCAAGTGTAAACAGGATAAAGGTGGGATTTTTGTTGCTGTCTATGTGTCAGAGGGGCTACTAAAACAGGAACTCCATATCAGCTCTTCTCTTACTCGCTGGCGTCTGGCTGATGATACTAAAATTAATCAATAGATAAATCCCAGCAATATGACGGAGTAGGAACAGGAAGTGGGGATAGACACCTTAGCAAACATGGAGTTGAGTTGCTTCCCGGAGCCATAGTATCCTCCCTGGGACAGGAACTGTTTGACCTGCTCTCTGACTTGATCCTCATCCAGATGCCAGCAGTTATCATCGTCAATGCTGGCACCGGCTGTCGGGTCTGGGGCACCTGGCAAAACACAGACACACACACACACACACATGATCAGAGGACACACATGAAAAGTGGATAAAAAAAATGGACATGTGGCCTTTTCCACATCAAAGATGGTGTAAACACTAAGTGTTTATATTCAGTGTCACTCCGCTGCTTCCTGAACCCAATTAGCACTCCACAAAAAATAAATACATGGCGACCATGGGAAATGGAGTTAAAGACAGACACTGTTCCAAAAACAGTTTCCATCGCTCAGTCCAAACATTCCAGATTTCCTCAAACCTTAAAGATAAGTGACCCAGTCCTCAACATTAGAAATAGGAATTCTAAAGGAACTCCCTGACGATTGCTCACTCTGATGATCTTTTAACAAATGTTTTGCATTTAACCTATAGTACACCCGTGTTACATGTTCCACTGGAAGTAAAATAACCTTGTGCCGACTGTATGTCAGGTTTGTGGCAAATTATAATATTCATCAGCTGTTTGCATTAATCAAATAGCTCAATACAAGAGGTATCATGAGTGTCAAATATAACACAAAATGCTGCTTTTACAGATGATTGCCGTGTCTAAATCATTCAGCCCTCTTTATATCGTCCCTCATGAGAAACGCTCGCTGAGCTAACCTTTTTAGACTGACTCAACCGGTAGAGCTGCAACGTTTTTTATCTGTGAATGCCTAGATTTACATTGCTGACCCTTGCTTCCAGTAGCTCTGAATCATCGAGATTGGTTTTGTAATGTTGTTCTGTACAGCAATCAAACCAAACTGAAACCTTTGGGGTCCGTGGATCAGGGTCCATGAGTCAGCAGTAGGTCTAGAGGAGGGATAATGAAGCAGAGGCTGAGGAGAACACTCTCTACTCTCGATAGTGAAAAATGGAGGTCCTAAATTATTTCACTCAGGAAAAAAGAAATTGTTTTAGCAGTTGTGTCTTCCTGACCATGTGAGGAAATCTTTTTTAAAACTTTCCCTCGATGAACTGAAACCCT
>VRLP01007896.1:0-19388 GCA_009660295.1 Lophius piscatorius | reverse complement strand
AAAAGATTTTGATACTAATAAAAATACCAAAAAAGAAAAATTAGATGGTTTTTACGAAGATGATATATATGAAGTAAATAAAATTCTTGCAAACAATTTTATTGAAATAAAGAACAGTAAATCTCAAGAAGTTAAAAAGGTCTTAATGAGTAGGGTAAAAATTGTTAAATAAAATTTAGTTCTTATTTAGCAAATAAAAAAATTGGTTTCACGAGGATTCGAACACGGTCGCACGCACCGCACGCTTCGCGCGCTGTGCGCGCGACATTTATTATATACCAATGATTAATCTTTTGTTTTTCTTATCAAAATAAAAATTAATATTCTAAAGAACAATAAATTAAAATTTACAGTTTTAACTCTATAATTACGTAATATAGAATTTTTACTTATAAAGATATTTCTTTTATAAATATTATAGAAATAAAATCCTTTTGAATTAAGAATGAAAATAATAATAGTAATGGAGATAGTAATGAATAAAAATACTTATATAACATTTATATTTATATTTAAAATTAAATTATAAAGGGTATAATAATAATATTTTAATAATATATTATTACTTATATTTTTTTTAATGAAACTTTTATTCATAGAAATTTTATAGCCGATTGCAATCTATTGTGGTTTATAAATTTTAGTTCCTAAAGCATATCTAAATTTGTATTAACCGGTTTCGCTACAGATATGCATTAATCTCATTTCACCATATGCCCATATGTTAGGATTTTACGTATGGCACGTTGTCGTCACCTCCCAACTTTTTAGAGATTCCTAACCTCTTTCTTAACATATTATTGGCCAAATCACAAATCAACATTTTGATTGCAATTATATTAGCTAATCATTACTTTAATCTAGTAATGGGTCGTCATACAAGTACAGTTAATATACACTATCGAACTCTCACCCATTCGACAATCTTTCTTTTTTTCCCTCTTCTATTTTTTTTTGAAACTCTTCTGCGTGGCGGATTCGAACCCGTCAGGCTTAGAATTTGGTTACAATTCTACGACCACTGGACCAAGCAACTTATTATTTATAATGAACATCTTTATTCGTTACTATTTTAATAAAAAAATATTGCTTAAAGAAAAACATTATGTTCTTTTATAACATTTATAATTAAAATTTAAATATTCATATATTTATAAATAATATATTTATTAGTTATATCATTTATTATTATACGTTCTTAGATTATAAAAGTTATAATATATTATACTTGGTCAAGTAAAGTATCTTTATATTTAATAACATTTACATATTATATTTTTATATTATTAATAATAACTATTACAAATCATTGAGAAACACTGTTTATTTATTTAATCTTTACATTTTTATTTTATAAAATATATAACTAGATTCTATAAATATAATGTATTGTATTTATTATTGTTAATATCTAATTACTTTGTGTACATATTAGTTATTGTATATTATTCAATATATCTTATTATTGTAACCATTTTATATTTTCTTAAAAAAATAATCCAATTTTTTTCAAACTGTTTTTTTATCCCCAATATGTTAAAAACCATAGTTGGTATAGACCTTGGTACAACTAACTCTTGTGTATCTATTTTAAAAAATAATAAACCTACTATTATACCTAATCAGGAAGGATTGAGAACTACTCCATCAGTTGTAAGTTATGTTACGGATGAAAATAATAAAGATGGTGATAAAAAACAAAATATATTGGTTGGTGAAAATGCTAGAAATAATATATTATTAGCACCTACTAGTACTGTTTATGCTGCTAAACGATTAATAGGGCGGAAGTTAAATGATGCGGAATTGAAACCATTTATTTCTACTTTACCGTATACATTGGCTGAAAATTGTAAAGGTGATATACGTATAAAAATAAATAATAAAATGATATCTCCAGAAGAAATAGGTTCTAAAATAATAAGCAAATTGAAATCTGCAGCAGAATCTTTTCTTAAGAGAAAAGTGGATTCGGCTGTTATTACGGTGCCTGCATATTTTGATGATGCACAACGACAAGCTACAAAAAATTCTGCAAGGGTGGCTGGAATAGAGGTTGCACGTGTTATAAATGAACCAACAGCTGCCGCGCTAGCATATGGTGTTGACAAGGATAAAAATGGAATTGTCGCAGTGTATGATTTAGGTGGAGGAACATTTGATGTTTCTATTTTGGAATTAAATGATGGTGTATTCGAAGTAAAAAGCACATCAGGTAATACACAGTTAGGAGGCGAGGATATAGACAATCAGATGATAGAATACATGACAGATAAATTATCTAAACATCATAAAATAGATATTACTGATTTGAAAAAGAATCATGATGTAATGCAAAGATTAAAAGAAGCAGCAGAAAAAGCAAAAAAGGAGTTATCAACAGCATCTGAAGCAAAAATAACTATTCCTTATTTATTATTCAAAGAAAATAAACCGGTACATCTAAACTTTACCATTACACAAAAAGAATTTGAAAAAATATCTTTACCGATTATCAATAAAACAATAGAGCCATGCAAAAAAGCATTACAAGATGCAAATATTACACCTTCTGCCATCACACATGTTATTTTAGTAGGAGGAATGACGCGTATGCCCCTTGTTAGAAAAACCGTAGAAAAAATATTCCAACGTAAACCCGATACATCTATCAACCCAGACGAGGCCATAGCACAAGGAGCAGCTATACAAGCAGGTATATTACAATCAACCCTTCCCCACCTTTTACTTGATGTTGCATCACTTTCTCTCGGAATAGAAACATTAGGTGGAATTTTCAACAAAATAATTCCCAGAAACACCACTCTCCCAACGAAACACGCTCAAACATTCACCACATCAGAAGACAATCAGACCACAGTAGACATAAACGTATATCAAGGAGAAAGACCATTAGTAAAATATAATAGATTATTAGGCCAGATAAAACTAAAGAGCATACCACCAGCACCAAAGAACACACCAAGAATAGAAGTAGAATTCCAAGCAGATCAAAACGGAATATACACAGTAACAGCCAAAGATCTTGCAACAGAAACCAAACAACAGATGGAGATAATACCAAATAGTGGATTAACCGAAGAAGAAATAAACAATGCAATACAAAGAGCAGATGAAAATAAAGAAATTGATGAAAAAGAAGCTATCGATGCAGAATTAACTGTTCAATGAAAACTTAAATAAATATGATAGAAATGATACAAACGATAAAATAAAACTATTATATCTGAGACAATTAAAGACCATAAGATAATAAATAATAAAATAAAATTATTATATCAAGACTATAATACAACACATAAAAGAATAATATTTAAACATAGAATAAACTACTGATTATAATTGAATGACTATTAACTATCATTATTCTTTATAAAATAAACAATTACGTTTATTAAATAAGATAATCCTAATATTTAAATGAGTGAAATATATTTAATCATCCTCTGATAAAATAATTAATCACTAAATAACATAAATAGAAATTAAAATAAGCATCTATAATTTATTTATAATAAATTTATCATTCTTTATCTCTACCTCTATATTTTCTTCTATAAAATAATATTTACCATTAAAAATATAATATTCTTTTTCAAACAACCTCTTAATATAAGAATTACTATTAATCAAATATAAATCTGTATCTATAGCATAATCTTTATTACCGATTAAAACATTATTATTTATATTTTTATCATTATCTTTACTATCATAATCTTTATTGCTATCATCTAATATACTATCATCAAGTCTATTATTATCATTTATATTTATATAATTATGTAATACTCTATAATTATAGATATTAGATTCTATAAAGATATCACTATCATTTTCATATGGATATATAACATTTTCAAACATTCTTTTAATATCATCTATATTACATTCCAATAATACACTCTCTATTATATTATTATTATATTTATTAATCATATTATATTCTCTATAATATTTATATTTATTTATAAATATAATACTTTTATTAAAATCTTTAATATCTTCTATACTCCTATAAACCTTTATATCTTTTATAGCATTATAATTTATTTTAATTCTAAAATATTCTGCTGCACTTAAAATATTATTAGTAATGGTATAATAATTATCTGATATTATTATTAACTCTCTATTATCTTCTTTATTTTGTATATCTCCATCGTTATTCTTATTTCTATTGTATAATATATAATAAAGATGAATAAATAATTCATAGAAGAATATATCATCTTCTAATAATATTATTTTATATTCTTTACTCTCTATTATATTCTTAATAAAATTATCTAATATTTCTCTTTTATTACAATTATTAGCTTTATAATTTATTATATAATAATTATCAGTAGTATCAGTACTTATATTATTATTTTTATTGTTATTATTTATATCAGTAGTATTATTAGTTTTATTGTTATTCTTTATATCAGTAGTATTATTAGTTTTATTGTTATTCTTTATATTAGCAGTATTCTCTATATTATTTTTATAATCATAAAATAATGTTAACCTATTAAGTGTAGATAATGATGTAATATAATATATGTTATAATTTATTATATAGTTACACCATCCAACACATGTATTAGATGATATACATTTAATATTTATATTATTTATATTTAGATTCTGATTATATCTTATTATTCTATAATTATCTATATTCTTTATTTTAATATTATTATTAATACGTATAGCCTTACTGCTCTCATTTATATTTACATTATTATTATCACCATTTATATTATAATTATATTTATTACTATCATTTACATTATTATTATAATTATCATTGTTATAAAATATTTGATAAAATACTGGTTCTGTTATATAAACTATAACATCATCTTTTATATTTTTTATAGGTTTAGTAATAAAATTATATTCTACTAATTTATTATCATCTATCTTCTTTTGTGTGTTATTAAATCTGGTATTTGTTTTATTATCAATATTATTGTATGATAGATCAAATGCTATGGTGGCTGTGTTGGTATGTATAATATATGCATAATTTTTATTTATTTTTTTGTTTGTTATAAGCATAATTTATTAGTTATATTTTATGGGGGTATAAAAACTATATTATAATAGAAATTAAGAACTTTTTTAATTGTGTGGTCGTGAGGAAGTAAACTAATCCTAAGACTAACGGATTTGATCCCTTCGTACAGAAAAACTTTCAGAAAATAAAAAGTAGGAGAGAAGAAAAGAAGAGGAAGGTTGTTGAGTGAGTAAGAGTTTGGTAGTGTAGTATTAGTATGTTTTGTATAGTATATCCATTATTATATTAAAATAATGTTTAACTGATGTAATTGTAATTCCTGTGTTGGTTTATGAATCTATATTACTATACAAAAAAGATATTAGAATCTCATTAAGGATTATCGAATGATGATTGCACCATACGCAAAATCCTAATGTTCTGGAGCATAAGGGAAGATGAGATTAATGTATATATGTAGTAAAACTAGTTAATACAAATTTAAATGTGCTTTAAGAACCCAAAATCATGAACCACGATAGACCGCAGTCGTACAGGAAACGGTAAAAAGGTTACTGGGATGAGAACAAAAAAGTATATTATTAAAGGTCTTATGGGAAAAATAATAATTAAAAACAGAGATGCTTTAAAACATCCTATCCGAAATACATCATTTTTTGTTACATTTTTAAGAGAAAACGGTAGAATTTTAAAAAATATAAAGTGTTATAAATGTGAAAATTTGCTAACTACTTACGTTGGCGACACGTTTGAAGCGGCATATTTTTATTGTAAGAAGAGATTAGGGGTTAGGAAACGATATTCACTTAAAATAAATTCTTTTTTTTATGGTTTACGTATACCTACGAGTAAAATTTTAGAAATAATTTATGAATTTTCTAAAAAAAACAAAATTAAAAAAAATAATTAAAGAAACAGGTTTAAACAAGGAGATAATTAAAAAAATAATAAGTATATATTGGCAGAGACTATCTAATCTCTCTAAAAAACGAATTAAAAGTAGGTATCATATAGTTGAAACACATGAATCTTTTGTCGTTAAGAGGAAATATAATAGGGTAAAATAACAAAATAAATTTGGGTTGTATGTGGTGTATATAGAAAAAATGATGATGTACTATTTGCAGTAATAATAGAGAGAAGTTCTGATAAATTCTAAAGAATCGTATTTATGAATGTAAGATCAAAAACAACCTTAATTACAGATTGTTGGAAAAGGGTATGGTTTTTAAAAAAGTCAACACATAAGCACGTGATTGTTAATCACAAAAGATTCTTTGTTGATCCAAATAAGTTTGAAATGAATACTTAAAGAATTAAAAACAAATGGAAATACCTAAAATCAAAAGAGACTAATAAATATAAAAATATCAGAAATTTTATTAATGAATTTTTAGACTTTCAGAAAATAAAAGGTCCCTTTTCGGATTTGTTAGCTTTATTTAAACTAAATTAAAGTTTTTTTTACTTTTCAATCTCTTTTAATAATATACTTTTTTGTTCCCATCCTAGTAGCCCTTTTACCCAGGAAACTTATATAAATAAAAGTCTTATTAGTAAAAAAAACAAAAAAATATTTTAAAAAGTATAAATTTAATAAAATTATTTGTGTTATCACAAAGAAATATTATTCTCGAAACTCCTCTTATTCAAACGCATGTAAAATTATATACTTTTGCCATGTTTACATAATCATCGTTTCTTACCCTCGTGCAATCGCATTCTATAATGTGGTCTAATATTAATTCCATGTAAAAAAATACCTAAAACCATAGAAGCTGCGTATAATAAAATTGAACCACATATAAATATAATGCATGGTATTTGGTAAGATAATATTATCCCATCCTCGGCATCAAGCTGTGATATCTGATTCCTTGGTATATATTTGATATATTTATTATTTATCATATTTTTTGTTATGACTTTAAACGTACACATTATAAAATTGGGAGCCCAAATCATACCAATACTTATAAAAAATGTTATTAAATATTTCATCATCTTGGTCGATGTAGACAAACAGAAGACGGATAACATAAAGTCGTAGAAATAAAGAAGCATGGGGATGATTGCAATATAGTAAACATTTTTATAATTTCTCGCTATAAATCCAACTATCATAAATGACGGTAAGAACAAAATATTAATCAAAGGACCAGATAATATATGTATAAATGAAACATATTTAAAAAGAGGTATCCATGTTACGATAGAATGTAAAATTGTAAATGGTAGAAGTTCTAAAAGCTCTGATATACAGATTGATAAATAATAAGAAAGCATAGAATATGTACGCATTCCCATTTCCCTTTTAACTACAGGTCGCTCCGGAAGTATTGTAAATATACAAGAACAACAATTCAAAGTCATAAACATACACAAGAAGATATAATAATTGAATGTATAACATTTACACGAGAGTGCCTTATCTAATGTGCTTTCTTTGTCTTTACTAAACATTCTAAAAGTATAATAATTTATAATAGAAATCGGGGTTACAGCCATTCTATAAAGATATCCGATAATTTTTCTTTTCGAAAAAGTGAAAAAACTAAATCTCCTTTTAACCAATAATCTTATATGATTAAGATTAAATTTAAAATCAAAAGAAGCATCATTATTCTTTCTCTCTTTATATTTTAAATTATGCCCAGCATATTTAAGATTATTTTCTCTGATCATATCTTGAATTTGACTGTTGTCTATATTCTCTCTTATAAGCAGTTCGAGTATGAAATCAGAGAAAGGCAAATTTCTAATTTTTGTAAATCCATGAATATTAAAAAATTCTTCACATTTATTAGCCTCTCCACAATAAATAGTTTCTCCTCTTGCAAGTAAAAGAAGATCATCAAAAGATCGAAATGCTTCTTGTGGTGGTTGGTGAATTGTAAAAATAATGGTCTTTCCCGATTTACTAGCATATTCTTTTAAAAGTTTTATAAAAGAAATAACAAAATAACTATCAAGACCAGATGTTGGTTCATCTAAGAATATAAGATCTGGATTAGATACCAATTCTACAGCAATCATAGTTCTTTTTCTCTCTCCTCCAGAAATACTATCCATTTTATTATATGCTATATTGTCTATTTTTAAATCTTTTAAAATATTTTGTATTGTTTCTTCTATGTTTTTTTGATCGGGTGATCTGAACTTAGCAGCATACAATATAGTATCATATACAGTGGAAGATTCAAAAACATTATCATCTTGATCTATATATCCACTTCTTGCTACCCAGCTATTTAGATCTCTTTCCTCTCCATCTCCTAGTATGGCCCCATTTGTCTTTGATCCTGGTGGTATCCTTCCAACTAATGCTTTTAAAAGTGTTGTTTTTCCGCTCCCACTTGGACCCATTATCGCCATTAATTTACCCTTTCTAGCCTTTCCTGAACAATTTTTTATAAGATGTGCGTATTTTCCTGATACTGTTTTTCCATTGTTTGGTACAAAAATATCGATGTTTTGCCATGAAATATCCATGGGTCTAATATTAAAAGTGATTTATTTTTTTTATAAAATGATATTTAATATTCTTATTTTAATAATTATGAATAATCAAAGATTTTCGTCATATTTAAAATAAGATAAAAATGTTTATATATACAATGTATATTCTATTAAATTGTTTTTATTATTAAAATAATATTTTATACTTAAAATTAAAAATCCGATTAGATCACTTTTTTTTAAAAAATATTTATCGCGAATATTAATATTAATTGTAGTTTTAAGATAGTTAACTTTGGATATTATTATAAACATTAGAAAAAGATATTAAAAAATGTATTTAATTTTATTTAAAAACTTTTTTTTATTTTTTTATTGGTTTTAAAAGAATAAATTTCAGCCGAAAATTTTTATAATTCCTTTCAAAATAAACAACCATTTAAATTATTTATGTTCTCCATGCAACATCTAACAATATATATATGATATTTACAACCATAAAAAACAAAATATATTGACAGATGGAAGAATTATTATTTTTTGACGAAATAATGGTGAAGAGTATTATAGAAAGAACGGAACTTGTACAGTTGATATATATTAATAAAAAATGTTTATTTTAAAAAAATTAAATACATTATGTCCGCAACGTTAATTAAATATTTCATGGTATATCATATTCATTTTATTCAACACGTTTTCATTAAAGCTACTAAAAACTATTGAGATTCTATTAAACTTTTTGAAACTGTAGTAATGTAATCTTGCCGAACTTGTCTATTTTTATATATTGGTTTTCTGCTGATTATTTTATTCCCAAAATGTTGAATACTTTTCTATGAAATTAAAACCCAGCGAATACGACAATAAGAATAAATATTTTTTTTTTCAAATATGAAATTCTTAGTATTATTTATCAAATATGATCTACCATTAACCATTATTAATATCAAACTTCTTATAAAAATATTTGTATCATAAGATTTTTAATAAAAACTTATGTATATCATATATACCGTGTATTATATCTTTCTTCACGATATTAAAGAGGAGGAGTATAGCAAATATAGATTTATTTCTTCCTCTTATATATGCAATATAAACAATAACATCTGTGTTTACAAAACCATATCCATATACATTGTTTATGTGACCATTAAACTCTCATTCACCAAGGTATAATAATGTTTTATTGGTCATATTAAAAAGAGCAGAAATATATCTTATTACAAAGTGTTCATTATCTTCAGATAAAATCACTTAAGATATTTTTATCAAAATGGTTTTATGTGATAACTGTTTAACTGTTGATAATGATGAAATGGATTGACACGAGAAACAGATATTTCAATTGTATCGACCTATATTGGTGTATAAGTCATGCGAATTAAAACTTAATTTTCAGAGATACTTTTTATTATTTTCCTATTTTTTCGAATAATCAGAGAATGTCAAGTCTATTTCTGTGCTTAAATACCTTAGAAATTTCTAAAAATAGTATATTTTAAGGTATTCAATTCAATCAAATTCCTTGGTACTTCTATCCTATTAACCAAATGCTTGGGTAAAGGGCTTTTTGATTGATAGAACTCTTTTTTTTACAATCAACCAAGAATTAATAATTTACAAATAAATATTTATTAATTTTACCTATTATTTATGAGTTCTTTATTTATATTTACGAAAGTTCCTGTATAAAGTCCATAATCTCATCAAAACAAAGTTTTATTCGTAATAATAAATTTAAAATATCGATCAATTCCATGTTTCATTTACATTTATTTCTTATAATAATTCAGTCAATTACCATATATGAGAAACAATTAATAAAAGATGTTACAAACGATATTATTGATAAAATACGAGAATTACAGAACCTAACATACAACATTTCAAAAAATATATCTTCTGAAAATAATATTATAGAAAATTATATGAATCCATTCAACTCATTAACATTTGTCGTTGATCAATTGAAATCTATTCATCTATCTTTCCTATCTAACCATATTTCTTATAATTTTATAGAAAAAGAAATCAAACCAATAAGATTGAATTTTAATATGCTTAAACACACAATATATTTATTAGAAAATGAAAATATCTATAATAAAAAAATTAAAAGGTCAGTATTACATAGTTTATTAATATATTTGAAAAAGGATGTTGAAAAAATAGAACTTTTGCTTGATGAGTTATCTAAAATAAAAAGAAACATGAAATTTGAAATTATGATCATTACAAGGAATCTTTTAAAAAATTTTTTAGATTTTATGAACTATGTTGAAAGCAGAGAGACTCACCTTACAAAAATTGATAAAGAAAGAATAAAACATCATCTTAAATGTACGATATATTTTATAAATAGATATTTTAACGATAAAATAAAATTAATAAATAAAGTTGAATATCGATATAATAATAAAAATATATACATAGAATTATATACACGTATAAAAATGTTTGAGGATAAAGATTTAACGAATATGTTAATTAATTTTATAGCCAAGGAGATAAAGTTGTCTTAATAAAATTTATTTATGATTTTTAAACTGTTTAAGTAACATATAATTTATATTTTTGTATAATCAAACACTTGAAAGTTTATTTTATAGAAATCTATATTTATTTAAAGTTATTTTATTATATAATTATATTTCACTAATCTATATTATTGATGCAGTTTGGTACGACACAGAAATTGAATTGATTTAGAATAATCATCTTATCAGTGATATTTTATATTACTGAATAATTAACGCCGTACACATTGTTTTATTCACGATTGCATAAAGTATATAGAAATGAGCTAACAAAATTTAACATTGTTGTATACGCAATAAAAGAAGATGGCTGATGAAAAGTAAATAATTGATATATTAAGCAGCGTCTTTCAAAGAATGACCTTCCCACCTTTAACATATTTAAGAAACTAAATATTAAATAAAAATAGTTTTTTATCATAAGTTTTCAAAATACAATTTAGTAATTAAGTTCGGCTTTTTTAATGAAGCTCTTATTTATAGAATTTTCTAGGCGGCTGCCGTCCTTTGACTCTTAAACACAGTTAAACTTGTACTAACTAGTTTCGCTACAGATATACGTTAATCATATCTTACCTCATGCTTCAGAACATTAGGATTTTACGCATGGTAGACGTTGCGGCCCTCACAATTTTTTCGAAATTCCTAACCTCTTTCTTTGCATAATATTGGCCGAGCCCAAATCAATACAGACGTTGCAATTACAGCAGCTAAATATTACTTTAATCTAGTCGCGGACCACCATACAAGGTACAGCCAATGCTGCGTTATCGAACCCTCATCTACTTACAACCTTCCACTCCTATTTATTATTTTTTTTGATAATTCTTCTGGGTGAAGGACTCAAATCGCTAAACTTGAGATGTGACTACCACCTTACGACCTTTGGACCAAGCGAGCCCGAGCATAATAATTACATGAGAAATATATAAAAAAAAATTTTAGAATAATAAAATAAATATTATTTGAAAATCAATTTTTAAAATGAAGTTTCACGATTATTGTCGTACACGCGTTTATATAAAATATTAATATTATTTTGTCCACGCATAATTGTTGAAAATAAGTTAGCTGAAGACGTAATTAATTTCAATGGTTATAATCTCTTTATTTATATTCCAGATGCATTTTTATGTATAAATTCCATACTTCCCAATATGAAAATCATTCCTTTTCTTCTAATATTTCCTACATCCAACATATCAATATCATTGAATATTAGATAGTTTTTAAGTTGAGTCTCATCAGGTTCATGTTTTATTATTAATTGTCATGTAAGACATATAAAGTTACCACTATTGTTATTTTTTTCGAGTATCTTGGTTACAACATCGTCTACCTTAAATACAAGAAAAATTGATACAGAATATATGATTTGTTATCGTTTAAATAAAAACCAGGTTGGTGATTATATTTAAGTTCGTTTTTTATAAATCCGATTTCTTCTGATAATTTATTTCTCCAATGATCAAGGTATACACACCTTGATCATGTCTATTTGAAGTAAATATATCTGAAAGAGTATTATATTTTATTTTGTAAATAATTTCTTTTATAAAATATGTGATATCAGAAACTCCTCTGTTTTTAATGAAATGTATATGTGTTGGAGCATTTCATATTGGGCATCATAACAAAATTTCGTTTCTTGTAAAATAGCTGTACATGTATTTTCTATTTATTGAGAATCTTCTTTTTCTTTTATAATGGTGAACACAGCACTTAAATAAGTTCGTATTATATCATATTGTTTGGGATTAAATTCGGTAATAATAAGTATCGCACTGTTATTTATTCCATATAAGCATTAATATATTCTTCAATTGCATCTTCTATATTATCTGTTATTACATGTGACTTTAGACACAAAATCCATAATTCTATAATTTCATTATATGATAAATATTCATCATTTGGTTCATTTGATATTATTTCAGCAAGTTTTTTAAGATCCCATTGATATAAATTTTTAAAATAATTTTTATATATATTATTAGCAATTATATACTTTGAGATCTTTTCTTTATCATCAATACATATTGTTGTTGAACATCTAAGAGGTAATTGCAACAATCATAATACAGGGCCATCAGAAACAAATACAATGGCATTATTCCGCCAATCAATAGAAAGCTTATAGTGATTAAACCATTTAATAGATATCGGAAATGTTTGCAAATTAGTTTTTGCAAGATTTGAAATTTTTAGAGACTCTAACATTAAAATATTGGATCAATAAAGTCAATGTTATTATAAGACAAGTCAAGAATTTTTAAAGAATGTAAATCTTTAAAATAATTATAAACTTTTTCTAAGTAATTATATCTAAAAGATAGATTTTCTAGAGAAACAAGTTTTTTATATCATTGAGGATTTTTGAAAGATAACAATGTTTTAGCTTTAGAGTCTTCACATTATTTTCTTCATTATAATCTTTAAATATATTTAAATTGTTTTCATCTTTTGATGCATAATGACACGATAAACTGATTTTGTTGAAAAGCCGTGTATAGAAAAGATCGCCATCCCGTTTATATGATACAAAGTCGGTTTCAATGTAAGTTCTATATGTGTTATGGTATTTAAATAACCAATCTTATAAATATTATTGTCCCGTAAATCTAAAAACTCGAGATTTTTGAAACTAAAAAAATTTCTGTCTAAGACTGATAAATTGTTTTTTCTTAGATGAATTCTTTTTTAGGATGAATTTTTTATGGATTTCACTATAAAATTTTTTGTATAATTATCGTTTAACTTTAGCATTTCTAAAGACGGGACAGAATCTAATGACATATAATAATTCTTAATTCATTATAACTTAGATCTAAAAATATTAAATTTCGAGATATATGTTCATTATTATAAAATCCATTTGAATATAATTTGTTATAATAGAAATTGTTTCAATTGTATCTAACATTAAAATACTCATTGGCACTTCTTTAAAACAAATACCATAAAGAAATATTTTTTTTCAAACGGAAATTTTTTAAAGTATTTAGAGGAATAGTAGAAAGCTTGTTTGTATTTGCATGAAATTCTTCTATATTTTTAAAACTAATTTTTTTTGGTATAAATCTAAAGAGAGTGCCGTCCAAATATACAAATTTTAAATTAAAACTTTTTATAATATATAAAAAATAAATATGTTTTCCTTCTGACGTTAAAAACATATATTCAGTATATGATAAATCTAGATGCACTAACTGTCTGAGTTCACTTAAATAATAAGGTATATATGTAAGAAAATTTTTAGATAATTTTAATACAACTGAGCTCTTTCAAGTATTTAATATTGGTGGGAATTTTTCATATTATTTTTATTTGTTCCTAATATTCTTAAATTTGTAAATTAAAATATAACATCTGGTATGTCACTAAATTTGTTATTATTCAATAACAAATGTTCTAATTTGGATAATTTACGAAAATCTTCGGATAATGTTTTCAAAAAGCTGTTTTCATAGTTGAAAACTTTTAATTTTATACAATCATAAATAATTCTTGGTATTGTTTGTGATTCGTTATGTATTGTTATATTGATAGAAAGATTGTTGGTGTTTATATAGATGGTTGCATCGAGTGAATTTAATTCGTGTATGTAATTGTCTTGCTTATAAATAAAATGCTGTGTGGTTTTGGATAAATATGCGAAACTGTAAAAAATAATACATCCAAATCTACACATAGAAATATACAAAGTATAAAAGCATAATCTTATATTCCCATCGCAATATAAAATTTGTTTTAAATTTTCTATATTCGATATTTTAATTAATTTAGATGGTCAATCATTAATTAATAATATTCCTGGAATTTTATAGGTCGTGCCTATTGAAAGCTGAACAATAGCTGTTTTTTTAAGGTTTATTTTATTTATCTAAATACTGATTATTTTTATTGTAACAAATAAAATAAGAATTTTCTTTTTAATTATTATTTGATTGGCAAGCATACCATCGCCTTATTATATTTATATACCTTTTATAAATCGTATGGATTTCTATTAATTTAAATTTGAACATCAAGATACATTTACTTATTTAAAGATAAAGAGTTAATTTGAATATTTAAAAGTTTAATGATATCTGAACAACGATAAAAATTTTGTAAAATATCCCAAAAATGTAGATTTATTGTATACTTTGCAACGAAACGACTTCTATACCAGTACGATTATAAAAAATTTCAAGGTTGTTGACTTTGCTTACCTCAAAAAAGAAATCAAACACGCCAATAAATTAATTTTATTTAATTTTTATAATTAAACTTTGCAAAACCTTTTCAAACAAAAATTGTTTTTTTATGAAAAAAAGTATGGATCTGGAATTTTTTGAGAGCTCGCCTGGTCCAGTGGTCTGGGATGGTAACCAAATCCTAAGCTGGCTGGTTTGACCAATCATCCAGAAGAATTTTCAAAAAAAATAAAAGCCGAAATAAAGAGAAAGATCGTTGAATGAATGAGGGTTCGATAGCGTAACATTGGTTATGTTTTATATAACGGCCCCATTATTAGATTAAAATATGTTTAACTGGTGTAATTACAATCCCAGTTTTGATTTGTGATTTAGTCAATGTTATACTAAGAAATAAGCTAGAAATTTCTAAAAAACCGAGAGTGTGTAATAAGGTGCACTATGCGCAAAATCACAACGACCCGAGGCATAAGATAAAATAAGAATAATACGTATCTATAGTTAAGCCAGTTGGTACGGGTTTAAACGTGCTTTGAGAACCAAAGACATAGGCCATGATAGGCCGTGGCCAGCCCGAAAACTTTAATAAACAAAAGTTTCATAAAAAAACTTAAATATAAAAGAATAACCATTTTAATCTTTCAACCCCAACGGTACCTCTTCTATTCCCATATCATACAATATAGATTTAGACATATTTATCTCATTTAAATGATTTATATAATTGTTCATAAGATCATCATACAATTCATCTATCTCACCCATATAATTAGCCATCATTTTAATCGTGTCTTGATAAATATAAGAATCATTGTTTATAAAAGAAATCAAATTTTCACAATACTCATCAAACATATCTTTGGGTGTTTTTCCCATAATCTTATCAGCATTAAAAACTGATGAAATATTATATATACCCATTAAAAATTCTACCTCTCCAAAAACCAAATCTTCTTTTATTAATTTAATCAAATCTTCTTTTTTATCAGCTTTTATCCTATTACCAAACAATGTCATCTCACATGCTTCACCAAATGCTTTTGTCAAAACAGTTAAACTATCCTCGGGTTCATCTCGAGCTTTTAATTGTTTCATAGCAATTCTTATTCTATGCTTATGTCTTACTGCCATCTTTGAAATGGCTTTATTCAAATCTATACCTTTAAGATCAGAACATTGTTTAAGTTGTTTACCGTAATCAAGAATGTATTGTGTAAAATCAACAAGACTCGTAGTAGAATAGATCAACGAAATAAAAAAAACTAACAAATACATGATATTGTTTTTTTATACGATTAAATAAACTTTAATAATTAAAATAAAGAATATTATATAAATAATACTTTTTTAGATAGAAACATTATTATACGATACAATCTGTAAAAATATTACAGAATATATTATTTTTGGAGCATTGATGTGTATACTTTATCAATTATAATATACTTGTTTTATAGTTTATTTATTATTATTTTATTAATAAAATTATTTTCATATTTTTAAATTAATAAAGTATACATTTCAATATTCCAAAGATAATATATATTGGTAAAAGGTCGTTTTAACTGTCAAAAAAGGTATATAAAAGAGCAGTTTTAAAAGAAAATAAATCCATCAAATAATCTTTAATAAGTCCAATAATGCGGAAAATGAACATTTTTTTCATATAAATATAAATATTTTCTTATATAATTTTTTATATCTTTATTTCTATTAGATTCTCTTATTTTTAAATAAATCCTTCACATGTTTCCACTTATTCTCTATGTTTTGTGTGTGGATTACAGGATTATTTGGATTTACAAAATTCCTGAGGTGATTTACGCTATAACGAAAATAATTCATTCTAATCAATAAAGTATAACCGTGTTCCACGGGTTTAGGAATAGTGGTTGTTCCCTTTTTACGTTTTAATGCATTTCTTTTAGTAATTATTCTCCAAAAAACACTTTCTGTCTCTCTACATACTACTCCAACACACCATTATTTTTATGCTATTTTACCTTTATTTTACTTTTTTTTGTAAGGTAAATTTCATCGACCTCAACTGTTAATTTTCACCCTCTTATTCTTTTTTTAGATCGATATTTTATTTTATTCCATAATATATTCCTAATGTTTACATAGGTAATATTAGAAATACTGTTTTCTCTTAAAATTTCTTTTTTTTTGTTTTTTTTTGAAATATCGTAAATTACCAATAAAATTTTTGATAAAAATGTCTTCAAACCATAAAAAAATGATTTTTTCCTGGTAGAAAATGATTTTGTGCTTTATAGGATTAGTACACTTCCATAACCATTTGTTTGTGTCTTCATTAATCATCAATTTCAATACCTTTTTACATTTAGACCATTTTTCCGATTTTTTTAAAATATCCGAACACACCAAATAGACAAAAAACTTATGATTTCTCATAAAGGTTCTTTTATATACCTTTTTTGAAAGTTAAAACAATCTTTTACCAAAAAATTAATTACATCCAAACGGGACATGAGTAAGATAACCTCGGCTTCAATAACATTATAGAGTAAAATATCATACAACAAGATGTTTAATTAAAAACATATATATTATATATCTTGAAATTATTTCATTAAGAATACAGAAATATAATTTTAAATTTTTGTTTTTTTAAACAGAAAATTTATTTATATGGATAAAAGATATACATCTTATGTTCCTATTATATAAATAATAATTGTAATCTATCATGAATTCTACTTTAAACACCATATTATTTTTGGTTAATTATAACAATTTAAAATATTCCTAAATATTAATTACTATAATAATGATATAAGGAAAAAACAAATTGTTTTAAAATAATATTATTATAATTAAAAAAAATATAAAAATCGTAAAAATACAGCACCACGCTTTCTCAAGTAGTCGCCCACCTTAATACTTACATGGCTCTTACTGGCTTAACTTCGGAGATCGGACGGGATCCGGTGATTTTCAGTAGATATGGCCGTATCTGTGTTAGGTTATATATTCCATATTTAATATAAACATATATGTATAGTTTAATCGTCGTTAAGTAATTAATACATAAAGATTATAAAGAACTTAAAAAAATAGTATAATTCATTTAAAAAAACTATTTACATCGACGAAAACAGTTTCATCTATCATACTCGATCACTTTATAAATTAACCATCAATAATCAGTCATCAATACTTTATTTCATTGATAAATCGTTATATAAAATAAGAATCATTTTAAATTTTAATCAAAAATACATAGAATGTATATCCTACAATGTAGAAGCTTAATTTCTAATACAATATAAAAAAATATAAAATAATTCTAATATTATTTATTATATATTACTTATATAACCATCTAAATAAATATATTTCTCTTCCATAGAAACTTCCCTATCTATTAATTCTCTCAACAAATTAACCTCCTCTTCATATTTATCCTCTATTATCTCTCTATGCATAGATAACAATATTATAAAAATTTCAATAAATATAGAAAGTAAATAACTATCTTTAGCACCGCCACTTCCAGTATTCAAAATATCATTAACATTATTACTCATATGAATACTAGGATTATCAGTGATATTATCTATTTTATCACCATCATCTTCATCGTTTATATTGTTATATTTATTATTCTTTGTATTATTATATTTATTACCGTTATTATCATCATCATTATTACCATTATAACTATTACCAACATAAGTATTATCACTTCTATTAAAATAATAATTAAATAATACAAATATACTATCAATTACACTACTATCCACTAATATCTGTTTTAATTTTCTTTTCTCATATACATATTTCAATATAAATATCAATATATCACTATTACCTATAATTACATCCCCATCAATATTATCATTATCCAAATAATATTTATATGCTCTCCTATATTCATAATTATTTAAATATCTTTCTATAATATCATATCTTTTATAACTATTATCTATTTCTTCTATATCTATCATTTCCTTCCTATAAAACCTAGATTTATATAACACATCACCCTTATACCCATTTAACATATTTCCATCATTTACATTATAACCATTTAATACATTATTATCAACATAAGAATATATACTATTATTACTTAATAAATATATTATATTATTATCTATTATTATATCTCTTATATTTATACCCAAGCTTATATATCTTATCATATATAAT
>VRLP01007895.1:0-19395 GCA_009660295.1 Lophius piscatorius | reverse complement strand
ATAACATTCATTAATAATATAATAACACACATTAATAATATAATAACATTCATTAATACTATAATAACATTCATTAATACTATAATAACATTCATTAATAGTACAATAACATACATTCATTAATACTATAATAACATTCATTAATACTATAATAACATTCATTAATAGTATAATAACATTCATTGATACTATAATAACATTCATTAATACTATAATAACATTCATTAATACTATAATAACATTCATTAATAGTATAATAACATTCATTAATAGTACAATAACATACATTCATTAATAATATAATAACATACATTAATACTATAATAACATTCATTAATACTATAATAACATTCATTAATAGTATAATAACATTCATTAATAGTACAATAACATACATTCATTAATAATATTATATTATTGTGAGGACTGACTTAGGTCACAAATTCAACATTCTGATCTCACTACTGAATAATATAGGCCTCCCAACACACTGGCCCATAAGCCAAAACATTATAACCACTGACACATAGCTTCAGCTATTTGGGAGGTTTATAATGTATCTCTCTCTCTCTCTCTCTCTATCTAATATATAACTAATATCTATCTATCCTCATAACTCGTGGAATGTCAACCAAAACATTATAACCACTGACACATTAGCCTCCGCTTATTATCATAACTAGTGGAATATAAGCCACGCAATCCTGGAGGGAGTATCCTCTGTGTGTCGGTCAGTTAGTGACTTTAGATCTTAGTTGAGAGTCTGGATCGGTTTGGGACTGTGTCCTGTTGAATGAATATGTCATGTTGTAAATGTGTTTTTGATCTCCTTGACCTGCTGCATCAGGTCATCACCGGCGCGGAGGAGAGCCTGAAGGACTTTGAACAGAGGATCGCGGAGCTGAAGACCAGAGGAGCTGCTCTGCAGGCGGATCAGATCTCGACAAACAAGATCCTGAAGCTCCAGGTAAGGTCGTCATGAACCGGTGCTCGCGCTGAAACCCAGAGAGTTCCGAGCTGCTCAGAAAAAGGCTCCATGTGTTTGATAATAAAAGTAAAAGCAGTCACAATGAGAACGTGTGCTCAGGACTCGTACGAGGAGCTGCTGATGACGGTGGGCTCCCGACGCAGTGGGCTCAACCACAACATGGCTCTGAAGGAGCAGTACGAGCGAGCTCTGCAGGACCTCGCCGACCTGGTGGACACCGCCAAAGACAAGATGGCGGCCGATCAGAGGATCATCGCCAGCTCTGTGGAGGAAGTTCTGAACCACCTGGACAAACACAAGGTCTGGTGGACAGGTGTGAGACACGGAGCTGGTAATGAGGGAGATGAACGGGAATAACCGGGGAATGTGTGGGCGTGGTTTTGTTCTCCAGGAGTTCTTCCAGGGTCTGGAGTCTCTGATGATCCTAACAGAAACCTCCTTCAGGAAGATCAGCGGTCCGTCGCTCCCCAAGGAGGGTCCGACCCTGGAGGAGACGCTGGCCGATGCTCAGAGGGTCCTCAAAGAGGCTCACAGTAAAGGCGTGGAGCTGGAGGGCATCCTGGAGGTGAGCGAGGAATAACTGCTTGTGTTTTATAATTTCTATGCTCTTTACTTTTCTGTCAGAAGAGTTTTCATCCATTTTTCATTTTACATGAATATTATTTATTTGTAGAGTTTTCTCATCACACCGGCTTTTCCTGCCAGAACTTCTGTTCAGGACAGGCGTGACATAAATGCAGAAGAGTCTGGGCTCCACTTTAATGTCGTACCTGCTCTCTTTCCAGACTTGGTCCCGTCTGGTTCAGGATTACCAGAGTTTGAACCTCCAGCTGGAAGCGGTGGAGGGGAGCATCCCGTCCATCGGCCTGGTGGAGGAAAGTGAGGAACGGCTCATGGACCGGATCTCTCTGTACCAGGTACTAGATGAGCCGATTCATTATGTACCACCCAGACCTTCTCTCCTCCCTGAGGTTCTGTCCGTCTTCTGCTCAGGGTCTAAAGGGGAGACTGACGGAGAACCAGCACAAGCTGCACCAGGTCCTGGATGAGGGCAAACATCTCCTGCTGTTGGTCTGCTGCCCCGCCCTGGAGAATCAGCTGACCCTGCTGGGGGAGCACTGGCTCAACAACACCAGCAGGGTCAACAAGGAGCTCCAGCGCCTGGAGGCCATCCTCAAACACTGGACCAGGTCTGAAACAGAACCCGAACCCGTTCGTCTCCCCTCTAAGATTATGAGCTTGTTCTGCGGCTGAACCGATGCCTCACCCTTCAGGTACCAGAGGGAGTGGGCGGAGCTTAGCCAGTGGCTGCAGTCTGCTCTGGAGCGTCTGGAGTTTTGGAACACGCAGGCGGTCCTAGTCCCTCAGGAGCTGGAGTCCGTCAGAGACCATCTCTCTGCCTTCCTGGTGAGGACACGCGCTGGTTTGGTTCTGTTTGTGTAGATTCTCCTACATCCATGTCAGATGGACCTGGACCTTTTTATCTCCTTCAGTTTCTGCTTTTCTTTATCTGCCTTAATTCCTGCTTTAAACTTTAGTTGTTTTAAACGTGCTGCACAAAAACAGTGGGGGCTAATGTTTGGTCTGTGCTGGTTCGCCTCTGTGAAGAAAGGGGAGGTGGTAACAGAGGTGAATCAGACATCTGTTTAAATGTGAGGCTGAAGGAAAGGAAAGTGAACAAAGATTTAAAAAGCATCCACTGCAGTTGAAGAGCTAGAAAATTAGTAGCTACCAGCAGTTAGCAGCTACCAGCAGTTAGCAGCTATAAGAAGGTATCAGCTAGTAGCAGGTAGCAGCTAGAAGTTAGTAGCCTGATTAATATCTATAACATCAAACACTTATTTTCGGTTGGCTAGCTGCTATAGGCTTCGTAGAGAACGCTCCTCGTCGGGGCGCCGTGTCCGATGCTAATTGTCCCGTTCTGTCTCTCAGGAGTTTTCAAAGGAAGTCGAGGGCAGGTCCAGCCTGAAGAGCTCGGTGGTAACCGAGGGCAACCAGCTGCTGCGTCTGAAGAACGTGGACACTGTGATGCTGCGGTCGGACCTGGCCCGCATCGACACCCAGTGGACCGAGCTGCTCACACGCATCCCTGTGGTCCAGGAGAAGCTGCACCAGGTACCATCAGAGGTCACAGGCTCAGCCACCACGGGATCACGTCAGCGTCAAACCGACACCATGTGCGTTTGTTTCCAGATCCAGATGGAGAAGCTGGCGTCGCGTCACGCCATCTCTGAGCTCTTCAACTGGGTTTCATTGATGGAGAACGTGATCGAGGAGGATGAGGAGAACCTGAAGAGCGCCGTTGGCTCACATGTCATTCAGGACTACCTGCAGAAATACAAGGTGATGTGAAGTTTCACTCATTAATCTAAAGGACGGACCGATCTGTCTGCTGATCGGCGCCAGTCGGCGGCGGGGTCCTAGTTTGATGAACAGTTGTACGTTTTTTTGGGGGTTAAGTGAGAACTGGATCTCCTGATCTGCTCCTACTATAAACATGTAGCGTCTATTTGAGGGGTGCGTCTCCGCTGGTTCCTCTCATTCAGGGCTTCAGGGTGGATCTGAGCTGTAAGCAGCTGACTGTGGACTTCGTCAACCAGTCGGTGCTGCAGATCGGCGGTCAGGAAGCGGAGAGCAAGCGGAGCGATAAGACGGACTTTGCCGAGCGACTGGGAGCCATGAACCGACGCTGGCAGATCCTGCAGGGCCGCATCAACGAGAGGGTGAGGAACCGGACTCTGGTTCTGCTCCTGAAGCCGTCCACTCGCCCAGGCCAAAGCAGTGATGTCACACGTGTGCTACTTTCAGATCCAGATGCTGGAGAGCCTCCTGGAGATGTGGCTGGAGTACGAGAGCAGCGTCCAGGCCCTCAAGTCCTGGATGGTGGCCCAAGAGGAGAGGCTGAGGAGGAAGCAGCGGATGGAGGACCTGACGTCGGTGCAGAACGCTCTGAAGGACTGCCAGGTGGGCTTCTCTCTCCGCAGCAGCGCTCATCAATCCAAACCTGTTGATCATGTCATCACACCTTTTTGGGACACTTTCAGGACATGGAGGAGGTGGTGAAGGAGAAGGAGAAGGACCTGGAGAGGGTGGAGGAGCAGGGCTGTGCCCTCGTCCAGAACAAGACGGATGAGGCCTGTGCTATCGTCATGGAGACGCTCCAGGGCGTCAACCACACCTGGGCTAACCTGGACCACATGGTAAGCGAGGTACTGCAGGTAGGACCATCGGCTCTGGTCAGATCTCACGCACTGAACGTGTTTCTCTCTACAGATCGGCCAACTGAAAATCAGCCTGAAGTCGGTTCTGGATCAGTGGAGTCTGTACAAGAGGGCCTCAGAGGAGATCAACGGATACCTGATGGAGGGAAGGTACTCCGTGTCCCGTTTCCGCTTCCTCACCGGCTCCCTGGAGGCCGTCCAGCTGCAGGTTCAAAGTCTGCTGGTGTGTTAGATAACCTGTCGCTGACATCCATCGTGTTCTCAGAACTCTTGTCCCTGAATCGGGTCTTGGACTCTGTTTGTCCCCCCTGAAGGATCTGCAGACAGAGCTTGAGAAGCAGGAGAGCGGTCTGAGAAGGTTTGGAGCCGTGACCCACCAGCTGCTGAGGGAGTGTCACCCCTCAGTGTCAGATTCTCTCCATAACGCCCTGAAGGACGTCAATGCCAGGTGATCTTAAAGGAGCAGTGCACCCAAAAGGGAACAAACGTTTCTGGAGCTTCACCTTCTGGCGGTTTTAAAGGACCAGTTTGAAATATTTGTCTGGCATGATTCATAATGATCAAGGATGGGCTCTGAGCCCCATCATGTGTGCTGTGGTGATGGACAGGCTGACAGGAGGTGGAGGAGGTCAGCAGGAGTCTCCATGGACTATGATGTTGATGGAGGACATTGTTATCTGTAGTGAGAGCAGGGAGTAGGTGGAGGAAAACCTGGAGAGGTGGAGGTACGCGCTGGAGAGAAGAAGAATGAAGATTACAAGTGTGTGAATGGAAGGGAGGCAGGAGGAGGTGAGGATGAAGGAGGTGCGGTGGAGGAGATGCTGGCTCAACAGTTCAGTTCATGTGGTGAGAGAGGACATGCAGCTGGTTGGTGGGACAGAGAGATATGGAGACAGATGATCCTCAGTGGAGACCTCTTAAAGGAACAGACCACAGAAGAAGAAGTTGTTACTTTATTTTCAGTATGTAACCATCTTGCTGACACAGACTGAGACACACATTCCAAACGGAATCAACGGTCTTCTTATTTCACCGTTTCTTGTGTTCCTGTTTGTTGATCCGTGTGGTTTTTCTGTGAAGGTGGGCGGGACTACTGGAGGAGATCGCAGAGCGTCTGAGAAGCAGTAAAGCGCTGCTCCAGCTCTGGCAGCGCTACAAAGAGTTGTACCAGCAGAGCTTCGGCAGCGTGCAGCTGCAGGAGGAGAAGGCAGACCGGCTCCTCAAGCTCGCCTGCAGCAAAGACATCGCCGACGAGGAGGTGTCCAAGTGGATCCAAGAATGCGGCGTGAGCGAGGCGGCGCATGCAGATTTCCGCCCTCATTGAACGAAGGTGGAATGATGATGTGAACGGATGTTTCTGCTTTGTCTCAGGAGGTTCTCAGGTCCCAGGTGCCGGTGCAGGCCTCCCTGCAGGTTCTCCAGGAGCTGGGAGATCAGCTGAAACAGCAGGTGGACACATCGGCGGCGTCCGCCATCCAGTCAGACCGCGTGGCCCTCAGCCAGCGACTGACGTCCGTGGAGCAGGCGCTCAGCAGACAGCTCGCCGCTCTGCAGGTAGATCGTCTGTTCGGACCGAGCGTTCTGACGGGTCGCCTTCTCTTCTGCTTCGCTGCAATGAATTTCTCTGTGATTTCTGAACATTCCTACGACATTCAGCAGGTTGCAGCGCTTTAAATCAACGTTTGTAACATGCAGATAGTTTGAGTAACCACTAGAGGGAGTAGTAGTAGTAGTAGTAGTACTGGCAGTAGAATCAGAGGTGAGTACCTTGATGTTTCTGTGATTTCCATGTTTACAGGTAACCCTAGCCAAAGCTCACCTCTGACAGATTCAGGTGAAGTCCAGGAAGTAGCCCTATCCTTGAAATTGTTTGAGTTCTAATCAGGTGGCTTCATGAAACACACTTTAAACTCTTAAGTTGTCCACCTGATGAATTTCTCCTCCACACCAGACCGGAGTTCAGGACTACGAAACCTTCAACCATCAGCTGGACTCTCTCGGCCGCTGGATCATTGAGGCCGAGGAGGCTCTGAGGGTCCACGATCCCACCAGCTCCACCGACCTCACAGCCATCCGAGAGCGCATGGAGGAGCTGAAGGTGGTTTCCTTCAGTGTTGTGATTGTTTTCAGTTGGAGGTTCTAGTGACCGACCCGACTAAACCCCCCCCCTCTGGTCCTCCTGCAGAAGCTGATGCTGAATTTCAGCAGCATTGCTCCTGAGCTGGAGCGTCTGAACGAGCTGGGCTACCGGCTCCCTCTCAACGACTCGGAGATCAAACGAACGCAGAACCTCAACAGGGTCTGGTCCACCGCCTCGGGTCAGACCACGGAGAGATTCAGGTACCGCACACGCACACGGACACGTACACGCATGAACACCCGGGGGAAAAGAAAAAGCCCTCGCTCATATCAGATCACGTCTGCAGCAAGCTCCAGTCCTTCCTGCTGCAGCAGCAGACCTTCCTGGAGAAGTGTGAGACCTGGATGGAGTTCCTGGTCCAGACCGAGGAGAACCTGGCGGTGGAGATTTCTGGGAACTACCAGAGTTTGACGGAGCAGCAAAAAGCTCACGAGGTAGGATTCTGAAGGCAAAGTGATGAACACGGAAATTCGACACACCGATCAGCCATTACATTAAAAGTCTGTCTTCCAGTTATTCCAGGCTGAGATGTTCAGTCGGCAGCAGATCCTCCACTCCATCATCAGCGACGGTCAGAAGATGCTGGAGCAGGGTCAGGTAGATGACAGGTGAGTCTCTCACTCTCTTAATACTCTCAGTTAAAGTTCACCCGGCGACAGGCAGACCAATCTTCTCTCCTCCCGCAGAGATGAGTTCAACCTGAAGCTGGCTCTCCTCAGTAACCAGTGGCAGGGCGTGGTGCGGCGTGCTCAGCAGAGGCGGGGCATCATCGACGGTCTGATCCGTCAGTGGCAGCGCTACAGGGAAATGGTGGAGAAGCTGCGCAGGTGGCTGGTGGAGGTCTCCCACTCAGGAGAAGTCCTGCAGGCGGGGGTCACTGTGCCCCTGCAGCAAGCCCGCTCCATGATGGACGCTGTGCAGGTCCGTAATGATGTAATGACGTAATGACGTAATGACGTAATGATGTAATGACGTAATGATGATCACACATGTTCTAGAGAAAAACATTTGTTTTATGTTAAGAATGTTTTCATTGAATGTTTGAGTCCGAGGTTAGATTTCTGGGAACGATGAGGTCCAGGGTTAAACGCCGTGGCGTCGGTCTGTGCTTTGATGGTTAACGTCTGCTGCTGCAGCTGAAGGAGAAGGTGCTGCAGCGGCAGCAGGGCAGCTACATCCTGACTGTGGAGGCGGGCAGGCAGCTGCTGCTGTCGGCCGACGGCCGGGCGGAGGTGGCCCTGCAGACGGAGCTCACGGAGATCCAGGAGCGATGGAAACGTGCCAGCAGCCGCCTGGAGGAGCAGAAGAAGGAGCTCGGCACCTTATTGAAGGTAAAGTTCTCACTCAGTTCTGGAGAGCAGGAAACCCGTTTCATAAAAGCACAACTCTGCAATCCAAAAAGCGGTGACAATGAACTGGCTGTGTTCTGTGTGGTTCTGTGTGGTTCCGTGTGGTTCCGTGTGCAGGACTGGGAGCGGTGTGAGAGAGGCATCGGCGGATCACTGGAGAAGCTCCGGGCCTTCAAGCGGCAGCTCTGTCAGCCTCTTCCACATCACCACGAAGATCTGCAAGCTGAGCAGATGCGCTGCAAGGTAACATCTAACTCCAGATGCTTTTCAGTCATTTCACAAAGTGGAACTGGCTTCACAAATTCATACACAGAACAGCCATAACATTACAACCAGCTGCCTAACATTGTGAAGGTCCCCACTGTGAGCTCAGAGTCAGAGGTGAGAAACGGTAAAGATTTATAGTAGGTGTTAATAGGATTCCATTTTTTTAATTTATCGGAGAAAAGTGAGATGTCTACCTTTTATGGAGAACTTAATCTTCTCCAGCCTAAGAAAGGACAGAAGGTCTCAGCCACAGAGAGACAGGTGAGGACAACAGCAATAGAATTTGACTACTAGCTAAGAAAGCAAGTATTTCATGTTGTGAGGAGGAAATATCAGCAGAAACCATATCAGCGTGTCTCTGTCCGTCCATCCATCCATCCATCCATCCATCCATCACTTTTTGAGTTGACCACAAAGTTCTGTTTGTGAGATTTACATGTGAATCTTGATAACATGATTTTTTTTTTTGACAACAGGACCTGGAGAACACGTTTGAAGGCTGGACCGGAGATCTGGCCCATCTGACGGTTCTGAGGGAGTCCCTGTCCTGCTATATCAGCACTGAGGACCTGTCAGTCCTGCAGGAGAGAACTGAGCTGCTGCACCGACAATGGGAGGAGATCTGCCACCAGGTAGAGACCACAGAGAACCTGCACACAGCAGACTGTCTGACTGCAGGTGCAGCCGCTGCTCCTCCCTGTGGAAAGATGCTAGTCGAGGAGGTTCAGGCATCCCATTGGGACGCCTCGGAGCACCTCCATACGAGAGGAGACCCCGGGGTAGACCCAGAACTAGCTGGAGGGAAGCGTGGCGGTTGGTCTTGTCCCTGCAGCTCTGAGACCCACCAGACGGTGGTGATGCTGTCAAACATAGATATTAAGCTGTTAGAGATTGTTCCAGTTAGTTCAGCCTCCTGTCATCTGGATGAAAGGGAGGTTACTTCTATGACTAATGGAATGCAGCTGAAGTTCATGGATGGAGGGAGAGATTTCATTTGCTACATTTCTACTTGGTTTGTTCTCATGTTGTCTTGTCAACAAACAGATCAGTCGTTCTGCTTCTGCAACAAAGTGAAACCTGATGTTCAGTGTTTTGGTACATCCTGTGTTGGCTGGTTGACGATGCACACAGGAAAGAGATCTGTGATCTCTGCTTCCTCCTGAGACTCGGGTCTCACCTGCGCTGAGCTCAGCGGGGCCCGTCACTGACGCGTTTCCTTCCCTGTGCCTCTGCAGCTGACGCTGCGCCGACAGCAGCTGAGCGAGAAGCTGAACGAGTGGACCGTCTTCAGCGACAAGTACAAGGAGCTCTGCGACTGGCTCACCAACATGGAGAGCAAGGTCTCCCAAAACGCTGACATTAGCATCGAGGACATGATCGAGAAGCTTCGCAAGGTGAGGTCCAAATCCACCGTGGGGCCCGTCTGTGCAGAGTTTGCATGTTCTGGCCGGGTTCCCCCCTCCTGCTAAATGCTTGAAGGGGTGAATGTGAGCCGTCTGCTGACTTCATACAAAGAGTCAGGTTGAGTCACTATGGACTGATGGAGATTATTAATGAATCACATTTACTGGGAGGAGTCAAATCAGGGGGATTGCTGGTACAACACAGGAGATTGGGGCCTTCTTAGGGAGAGACTCTTGCTGTCGGACACGACAGCGTGGAACTGGTTTTTCTTTAGAGGTGAATAAGATACATTCCTAGAAAAAATACATTTTTTAACTTTCGCGCTATGTAACGGTGCTGGTCTCATAAAGACCCCGACAGTGAAGGTCTGGACTCCAAGAGCTCATATTCATAGGGGAATGTTCTAATGACCTTCTCCTGCTTAGAGGATGTGGTTAATAGAGCCAGAACCAGCAGGAACCAGCTAGAAACCAAAGTGGGCTTGTTTTTATGAATTGATTTAAAGTCAGGCCAGACGAGTCAGAGAAGAGTCAGAGCTGCAGCGTTTACTTGACCAAGGAATAACCACTAACCCGATTTAAAGGGAGGGGAACCAAGTTGAAAGGCTGCTTGCCTGATTGTGTGAAGCTGGGCATCCACATACGTGCCCAAAAGCACACTGGCAGCGCCAGAGTAAAATGTTCTTCCAAAGACAGAACCCAGCTGTACCGCTAAGATCCAAACACAGCCATGAAGAAGTTAACTCCTGTGTCTCGCTGCGTCTCAGGACTTCCAGGAGGAGATCTCTCTCGCCGAGGAGAACAAGCTGCAGCTGCACCGGCTGGGCGAGCGTCTGGCCGGAGCCAGTTACGCCAGCAAAGCGGCTGAGATCCAGCAGAAGCGGAACAAAGTCAACGACCGCTGGCAGCACCTTCTGGATCTGATCGGAGCCAGGTGAGCAGACGGCGGGTCCCCGGGTCTTTACTCCGTCCCTCGCAGAGTTTAACCGGTGGTCCTCACAGGGTGAAGAAGCTGAGGGAGACACTGGTGGCGGTGCAGCAGCTGGACAAGAACATGAGCAGCCTTCGGTCCTGGCTGGCTCACATCGAGACCGAGCTGTCCAAACCCATCGCCTACGACTGCTGCGACTTCCAGGAGATTCAGAGGAAGCTGGACCTGCAGCAGGTAAGTGGCGTTACGATGCCGGCGTGACGCTCTGCTCCCGTTCGTAGTTCCGCTCCATCCGTCATCTCCTCTCCTCTCTCACCTCCCAGGAGCTGCAGCGCGACATAGAGAAGCACAGCACCGGAGTCGCGTCCGTCCTGAATCTGTGCGAGGTTCTGCTGCACGACTGTGACGCCTGCGCCAACGACGCCGAGTGTGACTCCATCCAGCAGGCGACCCGCAGCCTGGATCGCCGCTGGAGGAGCATCTGTGCCTTATCCATGGAGAGGAGACTCAAGTAAGACGGAGATGTTGGACGAGAAACACACCTTTGATCCTTTTCTGAACAAAGTACCGAGTCACCGATGTGAAAAAGTATTCACCCCCCCCGAACGTAAGATCTAGATGTTCCAGCTTCAGCAGCAACAACTGGAACCAAACCCTCTTGATAACTGGAGATCAACCTCCGACATCAGTGGACTTTTGGCCCAGTCTTCTCTCCAGAACTGCTTCAGCCACACTGGAGGGTTTGTGAGCAGGAACTGATCTTCTCTGGTCCAGACTTTGTCTAGATCACTCCAGAACTTTAATTTGATTCCTTTGATCCAGCTCTGAGGGTCATCAAGGTGAGTTATTACAGATAAGCTCAGACCAGCCTTCAGGTTCTTCTGGGTCAGCAGTGGCTGTAGTGGAGCCATGACCTCTGACCTTTATTGAGGGGGGAGAGGCCAGCCCTTTATTGATGTTCTTTTTGGATCTTCTGTGACTTCCTGAATGAACCTTCATCGTGCTCTTGGAGGAATTCTGGAAAGTGGTCCACTTCTGAAGGTTGTCTATTGTTCCAGGTCTCCATGTGTAGAGGGTCTGTCTCACTGTGGATCTGTGAAGTCCCAGAACCTTAGAAACAACTTTGGAACCCCTCCCAGACTGATGGATCTCAATCACCTTTTGGAATTTCTGTTGATTTTGGCATAGTCTGCTACTGGTGAGACCTAGAAGCTAACGTCCTGCCCCTAAAGATGGTCTACTGAAGGGATGGTGGTTGGTGGTGATCAGGTCTAGTCCAGGATAGGTCTAGTCCAGCTGGAACCAGTTCTTGATGCCGGTTGGTGGTCTTTAGATGAATTTCTTCTTCTTCTTCTTCTTCTTCTTCTTCTTCTTCTTCTTCTTCTGTCAGGATCGAGGAGACGTGGCGATTGTGGCAGAAATTCCTGGAGGACTTTGGGAGCTTTGAGGAGTGGTTGTTCACTTCAGAGAGGACTGCAGCTCTGCCCAACTCCTCCGGTGTCCTCTACACCGTGGCCAAGGAGGAACTCAAGAAATTTGAGGTATTACAAAAGCGCTGTGAGTAATCGATTACAATCTGAGACGGTCGGCTGACTGGACGGTTGATCTTCCCCCAGGCCTTCCAGAGGCAAGTCCACGAAAGCCTGACCCAGCTGGAGTTGATCAACAAGCAGTACCGCCGCCTGGCCCGAGAAAACCGCACCGACTCCTCCTGCCGTCTGAGGGAGATGTCCCACGACGCCAATCAGCGATGGGACAACCTGCAGAAGAGGGTGGCGTCCATCCTCCGCAGGCTTAAGGTACCCCCGCCTATTATCTCAGCTCAGATTAACGCCTGAACCTTCCAACGGCCGTCATGATGGTTCCAGCCGCCGCCTCTCTGTTCCGCAGCACTTCATCAGCCAGAGGGAGGAGTTTGAGACGGCCAGAGACGCCATATTGGTGTGGCTGACGGAGATGGACCTGCAGCTCACCAACATCGAGCATTTCTCCGAGTGCGACATTCAGGCCAAGATCAAACAGCTCCGGGTAGGTTCATCCCAGACCGCCGCGCCCGACTGTTGGGTTAGCTGGTTCACTGGTTAGCTGGTTGACTGGTTAGCTGGTTCACTGGTTAGCTGGTTGGCTGGTTAGCTGGTTCACTGGTTAGCTGGTTGGCTGGTTGACTGGTTAGCTGGTTGGCTGGTTAGCTGGTTCACTGGTTAGCTGGTTCACTGGTTAGCTGGTTGACTGGTTGGCTGGTTGACTGGTTGGCTGGTTGACTGGTTGGCTGGTTGACTGGTTAGCTGGTTGACTGGTTGGCTGGTTAGCTGGTTCACTGGTTAGCTGGTTGGCTGGTTAGCTGGTTCACTGGTTGGCTGGTTGACTGGTTGGCTGGTTCACTGGTTGGCTGGTTCACTGGTTAGCTGGTTGACTGGTTAGCTGGTTGGCTGGTTCACTGGTTGGCTGGTTAGCTGGTTGGCTGGTTGGCTGGTTGACTGGTTGGCTGGTTGACTGGTTGGCTGGTTAGCTGGTTAGCTGGTTGTTTGTGTGTTTGTTTGTTTGGTTCATTTGATCGTGATGTTTGAGGGAACCGGTGAGGTTGACTCTTTGTTCTTCTCCTGCAGTCCTTCCAGCAGGAGATCTCTCTCACCACCGCCAAGATCGAGCACATCTTCCAGCAGGGGAAGGCGCTGATCGATAAGAGCGAGCCTCTGGACGCCGCCGTCATCGAGGAGGAGCTGGAGGAGCTGCAGCGCTACTGTCAGGAGGTGTTTGGGCGCGTGGAGCGCTACTACAAGAAGCTCATTCGTCTTCCCGTAAGACACAGGTTTTCTTTTTTTCCGCTGAGCTCAGACACAGGAACCGGGTCTTTACCACTAGAACCGTTTCTTCAGCTTGCAGATGACGACACCGAAGTGTCCCTCTCGGACCGCGAGCTGGATCTGGACGAGCCGGGCGATTTGTCCACCGTGCCGTGGAACGAGCGTTTAGGGGACGGCTTCCTGTCTCCTCTGCCCTCCTCCGGACGCTCGGCCTCCTTGGCGGCGCAGCTCCGGACCGAACGTTCAGGTAGAGACACCCCAGCCAGCGTGGACTCCATCCCCCTGGAGTGGGACCACGACTATGATCTGAGCCGCGGGCTGGAGAGCGCCAGCAGGGCGCTGAGAGAGCAGCAGAGCGAGGAGGGAGACTTCCTCCAGCGGTCGGCCTCCGCCCTCTCAGGTCAGTGTCCCAGCACCAACGGCCTTCTGCCTGAAGTTGGCAAAATGATAACTATAATTTATAATCTGTTTTATCATCCCTTAAAGTTAAAGACGGCAGCGTTCATAGTAATAAATATACCCTTTAATGTCCCGCCCATTCAGAATGTATATGCTGAAGAGTAAGGGGCCGAGGATGGAGCCCTGAGGGACACCAGAGGTTAGGTTAAGGGGGCCACAGAAGAGGGGGGGGGGGATTAAGTAACTTGATACAATCGATCAAAGTCTAATCAGAGTCAAATCGTTTTCTTAAAACAAGCTGAAATTGATTTTCTATGAAATAAAGAAATTCTTTTATGGGTCTAAATTTGTTTTCATTGTTTAAAAACCCGCCTGACCAAAACCATTCCTCATTTTATTGTTAATGTAGAGATTAAAATGAATAAATGGCCCAAAGTAAAAAGGAAAAATGCTAAGAAATAATCTTTCCCCTTTTTTGGGTGAAGGACATTAGAGGGTCAAAGTTCATGTTCAAACAGAAACATGAACGCATAGAAACACGATGTAACGTTTGAAGAGTCATGAGTTCAGCCTTAGAAGCAGCGGTGGACCAGAGTCTTCGCTATTGTGACTGATGACTTTGATCTCTGTGGACTCCAAGGAAGCCCCGCCCCCTGCTGAACGTGTGTGATGTGTAATGTCTCTTCCAGATGTAGTCATCCCAGAGAGCGCTGAGACCTTTGTTAAACTTACACAGCAAACACTGAGGTCCTCCACTGGTAGGCAACAGCAGAACCCAGCAGAACCTATAGGTGCCCTCTGAAAACCTGTTAACACCCGGTACCAACATCCGTCCGGGTCATCCGGCCCATCAGCTCACACCTGGCGGTAGAATCAGACTCGGTTTAGCGGTGAATGTTTCTGTTTTAAGATATTGCAGGTATTTTCAAAAATAACAACAATAGTTAAAAATAAAAATATTCTCGATTGTAATTTACGCGTGAAGTAACTTTATATGATTCTGTGTTCAGCAAACAGTTTTCAGGCACCCTGTTGGTAGCACTTCACATTACAGCCCGGTAATAAGATGGTAATAAAGAGGTAATAACTATGTAATAGCATGTAATTACCAGCGTAATAACTAAGTAATAGTTTGGTGGTACCTTTGGGTATATAAGGGTAATATTTCACTGTAATGTATGAAACATGCCCAGGAACTAATGAGGTCAAAGTATTTGGTAATAGTACATTCATACTTTGGTCAAATGTTAGTGTGATATAAAATAGTTATATCAGTGCAGTGTTTGGATTCACCTGGCATAATAAGATTGTAATAAGATGATAATAATGAGGTAGTACAGGTGGATCTTTTCAGCGTTACACCGCTCAAAGGCCGAGGTCACATGTGGACCGGACCGCCTCAGAATGTGGACTGAGGGAAGGGGTCCGTCTCAGGTGTGTGCTGTCCCTCAGGACGGATGTTGAGCCCAGGTCTGAGCAGGATCAGGGTGGTCCTCACTCGTAGCCCACCCACCAGCTTGTGTTCATTTCCTCTCTTCTACACACTTTTGGCACACACTGTAACCAACGGCAACGCTTTCTAACACGGGGGCACAGGGTCAATTCCATTTTTCATCCTTCAACTCCCTGATTGGGCAGCAGTGAAATGGAATTCAGCCTCAGCCTTCTTCCTAACCTTCTCGGCGTCCATGCTTTGGTTTGCGGTGTCTAACCTCTCTGGGTTTGTTTGACGTTTCACAGGAGCATGCTGTCTCGTTGTCATGGTGATCAGGTCTTAACTTCCCCTTTAGAACATTTGGGTCGAGTAAACTTGTGGTCGGCTCCGTTCACACCGAGACGCAGAAAAAGGCTTTGGAACATTTTTAAAATGAAGGAGGCGCCGCTTCTCTGTCTGAACGGAACCTTCTTTCTTCCGTCAACTGAACTCCATGATGTAATATCTGATCCCGGTCCTCAAAGATGACACCCTCCTGTCACCCCTGCAGGCGAGGGCGCCGCCACAGACTCACAGGTCCACCCTCTGGACGCCATCCGCAGCCGAACGCCGACCAGCTCCGAGCTGGATGCCTCCTACACGGGATACGTACGTGCTGCCCACCAGTCACCTGGATATGTTCTCCTGCTTTCACTCCACACTTTACACCCACAACTCCTTTATCTGTTTCTGTGTTATTTAACAACGAAATACGAACATTCTATTCTCCGTCACGCTGATTTATCTCAGCAGCAGCGAAGCATCGGACTTTTGACACTGTGGTCCAAAGTCAATACAAATAAATACAAATAAATACAAATAAATACAAATAAATAGATATAGAGATATTTAGGTAAGATTTAGTAAAAAAACTCTCATTCATGCTGATAATATAGACATAAACACAAATCTGTCGGATTGTAAGGTTGAACATTTACGAGAGACTCCGTGAGATTTCAGTTTCAAGAAAGAATGAAAAGAAGAAAAAATATTAAGGATTGAATTTATCACATAAAATCAATTTTTTTTAAAAAGTCCCAAAACGAAAAAAACCCACATGAATGTGGAAATGAACAAATGAATAAATACATCTTCTCATTAATTCTTTTTTAAATTTAATTTATTTATTCCTACGTATTTATTCATTCATTCATTACATTCAATAATTTCTCTATTTATTCATTTATTTATTTCTACATTCATTTACTTATTGATTTTCATTTTTCTACAATTAATTAATAATTATTTTATTTATTTATGTATTTATTAATATATTTCTTTTCTACATTTGTCTATTTCTTCATTGAATTATTCTGTATTTCTTTGTCCGTATGTTAATGAGGTGGGCGGGCCTAACCTCATTACATTGAATTATTAATGTGTTCATTTCTGCATGTATTTATTTATTTATTTATTCCTTATGTCGTCTTTGGTCCTCCGTACCTCTGAGCGGCGTAAAGCGTTGTTTGTGACGCGGGTCTCATTCCTCGTTTGGATCATCACTTGTGGTCTTCCTGCCTGCAGATGCGGCTGCTGGGTGAGTGTCGCGGCAGCATCGACACGGTGAAGAGGATGGGCTTCGAGCTGAAGGAGGAAGAGGAGGCAGCGTCCGGACTGGCAGATCCCAGCAGCTCCGAGTCGCAGACATCAGGTGACCCGTCACTCACATTTACAGAGGTGGTCCTGTATGTAGGAGGAAAAGGTGACCAGAACCAGTCACCACCCACGCAGTCTTTGGGCTGAAAGGAAGTCCATCTACTCTGGCCCGGTGTCACAACTCCCTCCGGAGGTGTTCCAGGAACATCCAACTCTGGATAAGCAGAAGAAAAAATTTGGGTGGATGGAAGCAAAAGGTGGAAAAGTCCAAATGTTGCTGGTGGATTCATCCTCTTCTGTCTCAAACCCCTCCTTCCAGGAGTGATCGAGCGCTGGGAGCTCCTGCAGGCTCAGGACCTCAGCAAGGAGATGCGCACCAAGCAGAACCAGCAGCAGTGGCGGCAGCTGAACTCCGACCTGGACAAAGTTTGGCGCTGGCTGGGAGAGAAAGAGGAGGAGCTGGAGCAGCAGAGGAGACTGGACCTCAGTACCGACATCCAGACCATCGAGCAGCGCATCATGAAGCTCAAGGTATCATTGTGTTTGATTGACAGGTGCCTCGTGTGAACCGAGTCGGATCTCCAGAATAGATTAAACATAAACACCTGAGTGACTTTTAAACAGAAGTTTCATTTATTCAACCGACAAGGTTCTTCTCTGCGTCCTTCAAACCTTTGTGTGCAGGAGCTGCAGAAGGCCTACGACAAGCGGAAGGCCATCGTCCTGTCCGTCAACCTGTGCAGCGCCGACTTTGTGCAGTCGGACACGGACCAGACCCGGGAGCTGCAGGCCAAACTGAAGGACATGAACAACCGCTGGGACAAACTGGGCGGCTGTCTGGACCAGTGGAGGTCGTCTCTGCAGGAAGCTCTCATGCAGTGTCAAGTAGGCGTCGCTCTCCGTCCGTCAAAGGTCAAACCAGAGGGAGGGGGCGTCAAAGTAACCATCATGCATCTGTGCGTCCGTTTCACAGGACTTCCACGAGATCAGTCACGGTCTGCTGCTCTGGCTGGAGAACATCGACCGCAGGAGGAACGAGGTGGTTCCCATCGACCCGGTCCAGGACAGCGACGCCCTCCATGATCACCACAGAACACTCACGGTACGGTTGGCACATTTAATGAGTTCATATGCAGAGAAACGTCCGGCAGGAGTGATGAGGGTGGGAGGATGAAGATGTGGACCTTTGTTTTGTTGGACCTGCTGGAAGAATCTCACCTCCCCTGCTGTTTGATAATGAACGTCTCGACTCCACAGCAAATCCGGCAGGAGCTGCTGGACTCCCAGCTGAAAGTGGCCCCCCTCCAGGACATGTCGCTGCAGTTGCTGGTCAACTCTCAGGGCAGCGACTGCCTGGAGGCCAAAGAGAAGGTCCACGTCATCGGTAACCGCCTCAAGATGCTCCTCAAGGAAGTGACGCGAGACCTCCGAGAGCTGGCCAAGATCCTGGACCTCACCAGCAGTCAGCAGGTAGACCTCCACGTCTCCGAGCCTTCAGAGTTGAGTTGAGTTTAGTTGAATGGCGCTACCATGGCAACGAAGGCGGGACCAGTTCTTCACCACTTCTTCATTATTGATCTAACGGTTCAAACTGACGTTTTGTTCTTTTCCATCGTGAAGAACCTCAGAGAGAATCAGGCCTGTGTAGCCTCATATTTATACCCCAGTCAAACAGGAAGTACCTGTTCACCACTTCAGAGTTCCTGCTCACACAGGTGAAGATAGAAACATAAAACAGGATAGGAAATCTACTTCAATGACTTTTGTTTCCTCCTTCAGGACCTGTCATCGTGGTCATCTGCTGATGATCTGGACACGTCCGGCTCCGTCAGTCCTGTTTCAGGTCGGAGCACACCAAGTCGGCGACGATCGGTAAAGTATACGCCTCACCTGTACATGACACACCTGCACGATCAGAATCCAGGTGTTCCATGACCCGTCTGAGTGCAGACAGCAACCTGTGCCCCTAATGCCCCTGTTGAAGCCATGTTCACCCCCCCACCATCCCAAAGACCCCTCCCCCACCACCTGCTCTGAGCCTTTCCCTCCACTCGCATGTCATCGACTCCCAGAACTTCTTATTTCCTCTTTCTATCTCTCAGATTATTTTCCAGGTCTGTCCTAGTTCTCACTTTTTCTCTCCCAGTATTTCCAAACTAAAAACGTCTCTCCTACCAACCTCCCACTAGACCCTCCTCCGATTCTCCTAGTCTGATGCCTGTAGTCCCGACACTGGCTGTCATCCTCCTGAAAACATGTTCCCACATGTAGGAAGCATGACATCGTATCTCTAGATGAGAAGTCTGTCAGTCCAAAGCAGCAGATGTCTGATCGTATTATGTCCATGTGGGTCCTGTGGAATCGACGCTTCCATTGAAGCTTCCTGTTTGAAGTTTAGGGCACTTTAACGTAGCGGTGCACCGAGTGACCGACGCCGGGAGGCTTAGTTTGTTCTGACGGGTGACCGACCCGTCAGAACAAAACCCAACGAAAACCCGACGAAAAAAGTTCACAACAACAAATGTAATAATCATGATGGAGAAGTTCAGACTGCCAACGCTAGCAACATAGCATAGCATGTCAGACGCCGGACTGTTTCACTATATGAACCTGGACTGTTTCACTGTATGAACCTGGACTGTTTCTCTGTATGAACCTGGACTGTTTCACTGTATGAACCTGGACTGTTTCACTGTATGAACCTGGACTGTTTGACTGTGTGAACCTGGACTGTTTCACTGTATGAACCTGGACTGTTTCACTGTATGAACCTGGACTGTTTCACTGTGTGAACCTGGACTGTTTCACTGTATGAACCTGGAC